>JALPQI010015067.1:0-39846 GCA_025490895.1 Thaumatotibia leucotreta | reverse complement strand
ACATATCCTAACCAAATTTCATTACTGTAGCATTTATAGTTTCCGAGTAAATCGGCTGTGATAGACGGACAGACGAACATGACGAATCTATAAGGGTTCTGTTTTTGCCATTATGGCTAAGGAACTCTAAAAATTAGACTTCATTTTAAAATTTTGGCTCAACTGCTGAGCAGTAATCATATGAAATAGGAATATAGGAGTTCTGTTATTGATTATATCAATGATATTTTGTGTGTAAGTGTCGACTTTTGGTGTACAAACAAAAAGCAGTACCATCAACTTCTACGAGTAGCAGCACACCACTTGGCGAAGCTGGCTCTTCATCTGCAACCTCTGATGCTTTCGATTATAATGTATCCGATGATGATAATTTTGTGTAAAATTCAGAGGACCGTTTTGATGTTAGAATACAATCAAAATTACGGCACTCAAAATGACGCTACCATAATGAAGTTGGTATTAAAAGATGTAACTTTTCAGTCATTGTTGAGGCCAAACGACGTGTTTATTGTTGACCGTGGCTTTCGAGACGTTGTTTCGTATTTAACTCAACAAGCATACACTGTTATTCTGCCTGATTTAAAGGGTAAACGATCGGCAACTACCCAATGATGAAGCTAATAGTGACCAAAATTCGATGGATAGTTTAGTTGATTTATGGGATTATATCACAAAAGTACCGATTGTTACATCATACTCTCGAAAATAAATTGCTTCTTAAAGTAAAAATCTTTACAAAGATACATAGCTGTTTTTATCTTCTATATATATAAATATAAACGGTAATGTCCTGACTGACTGACTGACTTAAATCAACGCACAGCCCAAACCGCTGGTCCTAGAGAGTTCAAACTTGGCATTTAGATTCTTTATAATGAGTAAGGTAATGAAATGGTTGAAAACAAAATCCTATATCGAGATTGAAAATTTATTACTAAATAATAACCCTTAAATGCACAGTGATACACACACACGCGCACACACGCACACACACACACACACACACACACACACACACACACACACCCACCCACACATGAGCATGCATTATTATAAATATTGTATAGGTTAATTTACTTAGATGTAAACTCTAACCTTTGGAATTGTAGGAATTGTAACTTGATATTGTCAGTATTTTCTTTTAAATGTATAGAAAATTTAAATCACTTATCATGTATGCAGACTATCTACTTCTCTAGCTATTGTAAGTTCGGAAGAGCGATGCTTCTTAATACAAGTATCTTTATTACTTAAAAAGAGGCATCGGCACAGAGATAAAAATGTAACTGTATGCTACGAAATAAATATTTTTCATTTTTAATTTTTTCATTTTCATAATGTCTAGAGGCGCACTAAGAACGGATTTTTGAAAATTCATCCCTTAAAGGGGTTAAATGGGGGGGTTAAAGTTTGTATGGGAAAACAAGATTAGTTGGGCTATTTTATTTGAAACTTCACAGGAATGTTTTTAATAATAAATAAGTAAATACGTATTTCAGGTTTTTTGAAAATTCATTCCCTATGGGGGTTAAATGGAGGGTTAAAGTTTGTATGGGGAAATAATATTAGTTGGGCAATTTTATTCGAAACTTCACATGAATGTTTTTGACGACAAATAAGTAAACAAGTGTTTCAGGTTTTTTGAAAATTCTTTCCCTATGGGGGTTAAATGGAAGGTTAAAGTTTGTAAGGAGGAACCAAATTCGTTGGGTTATTTAAATCAAAACTTCATAGAAGTATTTTTGCCCATGAAGATGTAGGTACTTATCTAACCATGTTATATACGAGTATTTTACCTCGCGTACTTATATTTAAAAAAAAATTACTCCTAAGGTGGTAAAAATGGGGTTGAAAGTTTGTATGAAAAAAGTTTAGTTTTAGATTAAGAAATTTCTAAGCGTAAACTAATTTAGAATAAAAATCTAAGAAAAGTAATTTCAGGATTTTAAAAATTCACCTCCTAAAAGGTTGAAATGGGGCACCAAACTTTGTATGGCGAAACAAGATTAGTTGGACTATTTTATCTGAAACTTGGCAGGAGTATTCTGTAAATTAAATGAGAACATAACTAATTAACCTTTATTATTATTATTTTTTTAAACAAACAAAGGTTAATTATTTATGTGTACTTCTGGTTCTAGAGATTCCAAATTTAGCACGTAGAGTTGTGTAGTTTAAGGGTGTAGGGCTGTTTTAAAAAAAACTAAGTCAAAATCCACACCCCAAGGGGTGCAATGATGGGAGTCCAGAGTTTGTATAGGAAAACTTGATTATTTAAACTATTTTATCCGAAACTTTACAGGAGTGCTCCTAAACATAAAAGGATAAAGACGTGTTTTAGGTTTTTTGAGAGTTTTTTGAAATGGTTAAACAGTAAAAATACATCATGGATATCGTTTCTATGGTTTATCGAGTCACTGTGGTGGGGGTCCTGATTGACTGACTCATCACCGGTTTAAATGTTTTGGCTTGACTATTCTAGCATAAGAGAAAAGGACGAAGCATGTTGCGGATTACATTATTGTTTTGTAGGAGGGTGAATATCTGAGCGTTTGAACCGCCTAATTTTGGTGGCATCATTTTTGCCGAAGTTTCTAAACGTCTCAATGTTATACTTGGCCATTTGTATAAGGTACCGTGCCTCCTTAAAATGACTCTTCAGACAGAATGTAATAAGGTAAGATTCTACTTAGGTTTAGGAAAAGTAAGAACTGCGACCCCACACAGAAACGAACGGCTTTCAAAGGAGGTTCAGGTTAGGTTTTAACTGTAACCCCATACAGCAACGAACGGCTTTGAAAGTAGGTTTATGTTAGGTTTGAACTCCAACTCCACACAGAAACTAACGGCTATTAAAGTAGGTTAGGTTAGAACTACCACCCTACTCATAAGCAAACGGCTATCAAAGTAGTCTTAGGTTAGGTTAAAACTGCGACCATTGTGATCCCACGCAGAAATGAACGGTTATTAAATAGGTTTGAGTTAGGTTACAACTGTGACCCCACACATAAGCGAACAGCTATCCAAGTAGGTTCAGGGTTAGTTTAGAACTGCGGAATAAAAATTACTAAATTTAAACCAAACTTAAATAAGAACCAGTAAAGGAAAACCTCCATTATAACCTAAATACAAAATAACTCAAGTACCATTCAAAATTCACTGATTTAAATTTACCTGTCGATGAAATGAAAATACTTGAACTATTGTCTTTGAAACAACATTCGATTAAATGTTTGTCGGCTATTTAAGGCAAAACTAAAAACAAATATCTCACAATTAAAACTTATTTTGGCCACTTTTGTATCTCCTGAGAAAAAAAAAACAAAATAGGATTCATTGTTCGCAAGATTCCGTGTAACATGCATATAACCACATGCGGTCGAAATGGTAACCTCCTTCGTTTTTGAAGTCGGTTGAAACATTTTTTTTTCATAGAAGTCCAAAATCTACGCGTGCGAAGCCGCGGGCAAAAGCTAGTACACAATAAATACGAGAAAAGGCTGGGCACCCATCACGAATGTGACAACGATATTATTGTACAAATAGAGATGAGGATAGATACATCTAATACTCTAAAGGATAAAGTTAGAAGGCCGAGAATTGATGATTTTCTTAAACTAACTGAGCGACAAGTTACAGTATTTTTTACTGGACTTTATCACCCTTCGATAGCTGTATCGTACTTAGCTGACATTCTTAATGAGCAGAATGATCTTGATGCATCATACATCAAAGCATCACCAAATATCGTGATGTTCCAAGTAAAATCACGTCACAAAAACAGCAAAACTTACAGAGTTTACAATGATTACGTGTATGAGCCCAACAGAGCTGATATAGTCGGTATAAGACTTTATTACTGGAATTGCCCAAATGGAATCACAACAGCATGGTGGAACGTCTTTTAAATAGTGATTGGCTGCAAAAAAAAACATAAAACTGTTTTAATGCCAGCCTCCGTAGTCTACTTGGTAGTGACCCCGCCTACAAAGCTGGAGGTTCCGGATTCAAATCCCGGCGAGGGCATTATTTGTGTATTTATTTATTACAAATTTTGTTCCTTGGTTATGGCTGTCTATGTATTTCAGTATCTCCATGTATCTATCAATTATATATATCGTCGATTGGTACCCACATCATTGGCCTTAATTGAGCTTACCGTGTGACTAGGTCGATTTGTGTAAGATGTCCTAAGATATTTATTTATTTAATGCCTAATCCGTCTTTTCCTCACATCACTATTATTTGTTTTTTCTCTTTTTCAGCGGCAGCAATCACATTTCATTCAACTTAATATAAAAAGGAGTAAAAACATGGAAAAAGTAAGAAAAAACGCAGCGTTTAATTTATTCCACCGGAAAAATGTTACATCACTTTATGCTATGGAAATAAAATCGGTTTCAGACATGCTCAAGTACACGCGTATATACATGGATTATGAAGAACAACGTGAAACATTGTATGAAAGGGTATGTCATTATCACATTATTTTATTCTATAGTGGGTTGATAAGCTATTACTAACAAGGCTAGCTTAGCCTAGTAATTTTTATATTTTCAGGTAGAAAATTGCAAACAGGTACTATTTTAGTCCTAGTCAGGATAAAATCGGACCTTTCCGTCAAAACCTTGGAAGATGTCGAAGTGTATTTACCAGATGAATGTATTTTTTCAATGGTGTATGTACATTTGCAAAAGATGTTTTACATTTCTACATAAATAGTCAATTCCAACTTTTAGCTGTATTATACAGCCGCTTATGCACATGTCCACTGTTTAAAATAATCCATAGTGTTCTATATCCACTCATTTTTAAAGAGAATTAGATAGTCCCGTTCATATTATTAATTAAACATTATAAGCAATCGACTCCGTTTTGACATTTCGTTGTCGATTATTCTAAATAGGTTTATTAGAAGAGATTGTATACCTACACAATGACTTATGTTCACACTCCACTGGCACCAACTTTATTTGTATGCCAATAACGACTGCTTCTGGAATAGTTTTTTCACGTCTCATACTCAAAAAATGCACCTTTATGTCGTGCTTAGACGACATAAAATCGCATTTTATGTTGTAGAACATTTTTTTTTCTAAGGCTAAAGTGCTCGAGTGGATACCACGGCTAGGCAAACGCAGCGTAGGACGTCCACCCACAAGATGGACAGTCGACCTTATGAAGGTCGCCGGGACACGCTGGATGCAGGTTGCATCTAACCGGTACATGTGGAGGTCCAGAGGGAGGCCTAAGTTCAGCAGTGGACGTCTTATGGCTGAGATGATGATGATGATGAAGGCTAAGGTAATCGGTCCGAACAGCCAAACAGTTAAAACATATTGCACAATTTTACCGAGAAATAAAATAATACAGCTGACAAAACTTGTTATTTTATTTTATTTATATTACACTATTAGAATTCTGTGTAATATTCTGTCAGTAAATTTAGTAAATAACAAACCTATCGATTATCATTGGCAGAAAACCGAGATCTGAAACTCTGTTCACAGGTTGAAAATTAAAAATAAAATGAGTTGGCGGGTATTCGTTATTATATTTCTCTTCTTTCGCTTTACGACAACTTCGTTGTATAAATTGCATTGAAAAATGTCATTTCCGGACTTGTTAACTTTTAAACGTAAATAATGACGTCGTGTGACGATGAAATGACACTGTCGCATGTCGCCTAAAGGTGCGTTCAAACCAAAAGAGCATTCGCTATTCTAACCCCCCACTCTACGAAATTCGATCGTTTCACAAAACGTGACTGGTTGATTTCGTAGAACGGGGGATAGAACAGCGAATGCTCTTTTGGTTTGAACGCACCTTGATACGTTCATCGAGCAAACTGCCCAAAAAGTAGTTGAACAAATATAACCGCTGAAATCAAAGCATCTGTATCTTAATTCATATGAAAATTTTATACACTGAAGATCTGAAAAGCGTTACTACATTAACGAAAAGTGTTTTTCTTACGTATTTCGGCGAATTGTCAAACAAATTACAGGTACTCTACATTATGGAGTCCCTATCTATTCTAAGCTGAGGTCTACAGTGCTGACCAAAAATAATGTGAAAATAAAGGACTACACGAAGCTGACGAGTTTCCTGAAAAGGCTTTCCGTTCGGCTTAAGAGCTAAAAATCTAAAGCTTTTACAGCAAACCAAGTCGAAATTTTTTTAAACACTGCTCTCGATGACATATCGCACAGTATTAAATTCAAATTCAAATAATTTATTGTATGAAAGTGAGTAGTAATAAAGGGTGTACAGTAGTTTTGTAGTTCTTCACAATCAGCCAGTATATGGCGCACAATAACTAACGAATATACCCTTAGCTAAAAATAGATACATTTTGAGTTAATACTGTTTTGACATAGGTGTACGATATATTTTATAATTATAATTATAATATATTTAGTAATAAACTACTAAGCTATCAAATATTTTTATACTCAGTCTTTTTGGAACATCGTTGAAACATGTGAAATATTGTAATTAATACTTGTTTTGTTGTAGGTTGCTCTAATATTCGGTATTAGTGGTGCTGCGGCATTGAATTCATTACCGCATATATTCATTAATATTACCATCAACGATGTTAAAACGGACTCGGTCTTGCAAGCTATAAATTTGCCAAACACTTAAACTAACCAAGAATAAAGAATATTCGTCGTTAAAGGCGAACATCTAAATATTGTAAAAAATAACAAGATTTACGCCCCGAGAATGTATCAACACTTCGTTTTTTTTTTGAACTACCAGAAGGGTAAATGCACTAGCCAAGTTATAGGGCGAAATAAATTTGCGGCAATGCTTAAACAAATCCCGGTCTTTCTTAACTTAAATAGATAATCCAGACGAGTACACTGGCCACTGTTTTAGGCGCACTTCAGCTACTCTCTTAGCAGACTAAACTTAACAACTATAAAACGCCATGGAGGATGGAGGTCGGACCAGGTAGCCGAAGAATATATAAAGGAGTCAGTGGAAAATAAATCAAAAATAACAGACAGTATCACGGAACATATTAATTGGATACCTAATGAGACGCAGCCGGGTACATCGGGTGCTTAAAATACCGGATTTTCACAATCACAACCCGCCATACCGATTCATTACACATGCGCGAAATAAATTTGCGGCAATGCCTAAATAAATCCCGGTCTTTCTTAACTTAAATAGATAATCCAGACGAGTACACTGGCCACTGTTTTAGGCGCACTTCAGCCACTCTCTTAGCAGACTCGGGAGAAAACTTAACAACTATAAAACGCCATGGAGGATGGAGGTCGGACCAGGTAGCCGAAGAATATATAGAGGAGTCAGTGGAAAATAAATCAATAACAACAGACAGTATCACGGAACATATTAATTGGATACCTAATGAAACGCAGCCGGGTACATCGGGTGCTTAAAATACCGGATTTTCACAATCACAACCCGCCATACCGATTCATTACACATGGGCGAAATAAATTTGCGGCAATGCCTAAACAAATCCCGGTCTTTCTTAACTTAAATAGATAATCCAGACGAGTACACTGGCCACTGTTTTAGGCGCACTTCAGCCACTCTCTTAACAGACTCAGGAGAAAACTTAACAACTATAAAACGCCATGGAGGATGGAGGTCGGACCAGGTAGCTGAAGGATATATATAGAGGAGTCAGTGGAAAATAAATCAAAAATAACAGACAGTATCACGGAACATATTAATTGGATACCTAATGAGACGCAGCCGGGTACAACGGGTGCTTAAAATACCGGATTTTCACAATCACAACCCGCCATACCGATTTATTACACATCGCACCGTCATCTCAGATTAACGCGGCACATACGGGTGTTTCATTAAAAAGCTGGCCATTAGTGGAATGTATCAAAACGTAGAAAACCAGAAAACGGGTATGGCTGAATTCCTTAGTCATATAAGTCGTGGATACTAGAATGATATTTGTTTTTCGCTGCGTGGGGTGGTTATTTGTCAAATCGGTGTCATTTAACCGTTCTTACTAAAAACATCTACGAAAGCTGAAAGTCGATACTAAATATTAAAATTTTTATGCGTTTTTTAGATAACAAATACGTTGATATTTTAAAATGTCTGTTCAGGCAAAAAAATCACCAGGTATGCTTAATTTAATATGTTTATCATTATTTTCTTAGTAAGTCTTACATACATTTGATATCAAATTTCAGTAAGTACTGTCATGCACTAAGAATTTACGAATTTGACTTAAAGTCTAAAGGCCAAAACTTGTTCTATTGGGCTATATTGGGCTAAATTTGTAGTATTGCTCGATTTAGGGTGTCCTAAAATGCCCAATCACGAGAATTTTTACGCTGGACGATATTACCAAGCATAGTTATTTTTTGCAGTCGGAAAAAAATATTTTCTGATTTATCATCGCAGTTCCTTCTGGCTTACGCCAGAAGCCGAATAAAAAAATTCTTACGAATAGTGACCAGAGAATACATTTTTCGTATGATCAAAGACTGTAAGGAACCCCATTTTTTACAAAAACTTGATTCAGTAATGACTAAAATTCCCACAATACCAGAAAAATAGATTTCTCCTCAAGTTGCGAATTTGAAGTCGGAGTTTAAAACTAGGTGGCAAAAAGCTAAAAGAGAAGAAAAGAGATTATTGATGAAGAATAAGGAATGTTTAAATGGAACATTGGAAATGCCGATTGCTCGTAATACTGTTGCTGCTAAGAATCGTACAGAGTAACAGCTACGAGTGCAGAAGTAAATTTGCAAGGTTTGTTAAACCACATAGCTGAACGATTGTTGTTTTTGCAAGAAGTATTGTATACCCTTTCTGCAGAAAAGATCGCAGCTCTTGATCTCATTGTAAAATAGGGACGTGACGGCTCACAGCACGCCCAATTTAAACAAAAATTGGAAAATATAAAGAATTAAAAATTAAAAATGTATAAAAGTTGTCTAAAAAAATATTTAATAGCACATTTGGATTCTTACAATAGAACTCCTGCTATAAATGTAGAAAAATAATTTTGCCCAGCTTTTCTAGTGAAATATCCCTATGTACTTACGCGGTATATATGCCAGGAAAAACAATATTTAAACTTTAAATATTAATTAAATACTCTTTTATGCCTACATACATTTTATATCTTTTACTTTCCTCGCAAACGCAGTGAAAGTCTAGTGAAAAGCAGAGTGTACAACAAGGGCATAAATGTCCACATTTTCACGAGGCAATTTTTTGTCTATAGTGGACGTTAGTGGCTATTTATTCAAGTGGTATTTTTATTGTAGGTGTACCTCCCCGTGAAATAAAATATATATATTGATATAAAACTAAAACCCTTTTTTTTCAAATTAAAATGAAGGACAGGATGCAGATTAACAATAGTAGATTGTGTCACAAGGGATCAAAATGGTATATTTCCGGCGTGGGCGTACCTATATTGAATCCTGAATGGAGCGACGGATTCCAAATTTAATCCTGAGCGTAATGAATGAAGGATTCAAGCGTTAACGCCCAAGACGAAATCATTTTGATACCTTGTGACATATACTGCTTTTCACACCACCTATGAGAAGATATAAAAAACCGGCCAAGTGCGAGTCGGACTCGCGCGCGAAGGGTTCCGTACCATTATCAATTTATTATTTAAAAAATACAGTTAAATCAACCTATGTCAAAAACTATAGGAGATAATTTAATCAAACCAAAAATCGTTGATAGAGTTTATTAATGTGCTTAACATATATTTTTTTTAGAATTTTATATCGCGTAGTTTAAAAAATAGAGGGGGGGGACACATTTTTCAGACTTTGAGAGCTGGTATCTCGAAAACGATTTGCTTAAATAAAGATAAGATTTATAAACCTTCATATCATTTTCAAAGACCTTTCTAATAATACCCCACACGCTTATATACAACTAAATTTTTTTTTCTATCCCTCAGTTATATGTATGGAGGGCCCCCACCCCAATGGTTTTTTTACAATTTAGTATCATAATCCTGTAGCGGTTCATACATCACATATCCTTACCAAATTTCGTTACTGTAGCATTCATAGTTTCCGAGTAAATCAGCTGTGACAGACGGACAGACGGACAGACGGACAGACGGACATGACGAATCTATAAGGGTTCCGTTTTGCCATTTTGGCTACGGAACCCTAAAAAGATATATCACATATTTAATATTTATGCAAATAATCGATTTTGAAGAAATTTTTATCAATTATGAACGTACTGTTTATTTTCATATTTCATTGTATTTTTTTAGGCTGGCAATAGAAAGTCCTTGATCAAAAAAATTGCCACTTTGATCCCTCCTAGCAGGGAAGAAAAGACCCGTATTCGAATAGGTGGTGTGAAAAATGCATTTTGTAGTTTGTTTTATTGTTATGAAACACAATTTTGTTTGGTTGACCTAACTTGAACAGTTTACGAAATATCCAACTTAATCTAGTTATTCAAGATAAATAAAACAAAATAAGATCCAGAACAGATGTTAAGCATGTAGTATTCTTAGAGTCTGATAGTACATTAGCTAAATTATTGGCCTTATCCGCGGGGATAGGCACCTTTTGTTCGGTAAGGCTGCCAAACCGTTCGTTCTTGTGTTTTGAATTGTTATGAGAAAGAAAAAGGATCGAGTATAAATGCATTTTAGTCTCTCAAAACATATTCAGTTCAGTTAGCGACTACGCCCGCCCAATGTATGGTTTAAAATAATTTCCGTCCTGTACAATATTTGCGTGCAACTACCACGTTTTTTTTGTTCGTAGCGTAACTGCTATTAACAAAGAAAACTTGTTTGTCAATTTGGCTATACCTAGTCGAGTACTAAGTTCTGTTGACACGGTTTTCCTGAAAATAGAAACTGATGAGTTAAAGGTGGTTAATGATTTAGATATATCACTTAAAAGCGTATATCATAGTGGTAGACTTGAAATATAATTCAATACAACATATCGATGTAGTTCTGCACAACTCCATGTTAGAAGAGGATAAACTTATTAGAAAAACACGTTAAAAGTACGCTTCCTCTCGAGTCGATTTTAGTCCCTATTCTCCTTTCTAATACATTTGAAAGACGTCAATTTTACGAAACACAATAGCTAAATAGTCTATCTTTATTTTAGTGTGCAGGGTGTGCAGTTTGGCCGACAGTGTTACTAAAATTCACGTTATAGTGGGACACAATTAGTTGCGTGACAAAAAATCTACATGATCTGGCCATAACTGAAAATCTAGAAACTAGCTAAGTTTAGAAAAATAATATTTAAAAGACAGACATGTTCCAAAGCTAATAGCTAGTTGTAAAAAATGCTAAATTAGAGAGTTTTTATATAAACATATTTTTATTATCATTACCTATCGTCATATTTTTGTATCCCCTGGTTAGCGACAACACTGGTTTTTATAAAATGTTGTGAAGTTCGATTTTCATTGTTTGACCGCTTGATCACATCAGTTGATAACCTCGAAGTTTACAAGGAATTAAAGAAACACGCGATTTAAAATTTGTTTCCTTCTATTACATTTTCATCCATACTATACAGGGTGTAATCGATAAGTATTTACAGGCCATAATTCGGTAAATGTGAGATCTTAATATCAGAAAAAAAATAACTGATATCGAAAGTGCATTACCCAACGAGTAAAATAACACTAATAACTTTTTTGTAATAAAATCAGAAATATCTCAAATATTAACTACAAACCCTCCAATACATTTAGTTGTAACCGTTCATTCAAAGACTAGTTTAATACGAATATTTTTTTTATTTAAGAATAAAATAAATGTTAGATTAATTATTACATAATACTACCGTAGTAGTATTATTAAATTTTATTACAATGCATTCGTACAAATAACGAATCTCTAACAGTTTTATCTCTTACGACACCCGACATTCTTTAAGGCTGTAAGTCGTCTTACTAAATGTATGAGGAGCGTTTTAAGTTAGTATTTTTAATATTAATTCATCCATTTAGAAAAGTTGTAACTGTAATTTTATTCGTTGGATAACGTGCTTTTGATATCAGTTAAAAGTTTTTCTGATATTTCTCATATTTACGAAATTATGGCCTGTAAACATTTATCGATTTCACCCTGTATAGGTAATACGCTCTCGAATCATGTAAACAAATAAAATACTTAATAAATAAAATCTGTTTATTACTTAAAACTCTGGTAACAGAACTTAGTAACCAACTAGGTACCCATGCACCCTGTAAGTCTAGATTTGTTGACAACTAACGAATAACCGGAAATACTAACGCTCGTGTCTTTTTTATTAACATAGGTACTCGTCGTTTTGTTTAGATTTTATCGGTATTAACAGGAATAAATATATGACTTATAATTGAACAACCAACGTAAAAGCATTTCAGACCTTACTCATCACTCATTCACGCCTGCCACGGAGCATATTAATGATTTTATTGCCCCGAGGTGCCCTTGGGCACGTCCTTTAAAAGAAAAGGCATTGCCGTGCCTATTTATTAACCCCCTTATTCATAAACGTCTCCTAACTTACAGATATATTGGACTCCTAACTTATATGGGTAAGTATAAACGGCGTGTTCAGTTAGGAAATGTTTATGAATAAGGGGGTTAATCTTTAAATATCGACGTTGACGGCTCTTAAATGGGGCATTTCACGCCAAGCGGGCAGCGAAAAAGGGGTCAGGTCACAGAATTTGCTGAAATTTGGCATAGTTGTACTGGTTAATGTAAAAAAAAATTGCACATTTTTACTTTTTTTTTATTCGACTTCATTTCCGGTTTAGAAGCATTCAAATTATTCGAGAAAGAAGAACTGTTTTTTTTAAAAGCTGTAGCCGCTATTAAAATATAATTAAAAAAATATGGTAAGCAGTGTTTATGTTATACTGTAAGATGATGTTTATTGCAGTTTTAATAATTTAAAAAAAAAAAAACTTTTTTTCACACTTTATTCCGGAAGTGAAAATTTTAATTCAAATTTGGACAAAGTTCGGTATTTTGAAAAAAATTTTTTGTACTTCTAATTGTAGCTTATATTTCATAATAAATACGTAAACATTTTGAGAACGTGATCTGCATTCATTTTGGAGAAAAAGGTAGTACAGTGCAGCAACGCCACTCTGAGCGTCGTACTGGCGATCTCTTCTGTTGACCGTTTTACAAGTTAATTCGTTCTATCCTCAAATTTTCATCAATTAAAATACATTAACGTAACATACCAAGATGTCTAGTATATAATTAAACATATTTTTAAATCTATAATATAAATGTACTTATAACTAAAATATATTTAAAAATGAAAATAGTTGACTACACTTAACTAGTAGCACCAAACGTACCTCCTGGCGCCATCTCTTGTGTATTGAAAGAGTTTCTTAGACATTGATTACTTTTGACGTTATTTGCGAGAGCGAGACAGATAATAACGAATCATTCAATTTTTCCGTTATTCTTTTAGTGACGCTTATGCCCGCTTCGCAGTCGGTACGGTTTTTGAATTGTGAACGTGTGGTTGTGAAAAATACTTAAATATTATTTCATGTTGTGATTTATTACGTTGTGACACTATGAATTACTACGGTAATAAATGTTTTAACCCTTTTAAATTGCCGATTCATCGCAAGACAAAAAGTATTAGAAAAATTTCGGTTACTTTAGCTGGAAAGTGGAGAGTGTCGTCGAATGCTTACGTTTGCGAGAGCTGCAGGAAACGTCTGTTAAACGAAACGCCACCACCACAAATTATACAGACAGATATTACGGAACCAGTGTTATCGAAGAGTAGCGTCACCTCCAGTGAATGTTCACAGAACCTTAAAGACGAATTGTTTATACCAGAGGAGAAACATGAAAACAAATCCTCTCAAACAGATATCACAGGAGACGACGAAATTTTAAGACAGTTAAAGGAAAAGTTTAATGATCCATCCACATCAACATCAACAAAAACTTTAATAATGACAATTGCACCAAAATCTTGGAGTGCAACTAAACTAGCGGAAGAATTTAATACATCGAGACGGCAAGCCAATAAGGCAAAACATCTGGTCGAACAATTTGGTATTTTGTCTTCACCTAATCCTCGAAGTGGGAATAATAAGCTATCTGCTGAAACAGAAAACCTGGTAAGGAACTTTTACCTCCGAGAAGATATAAGTCGCATCCTACCTGGAAAAAAAGATTACGTTTCAGTGAAATTATGCGATGGTACGAGGTCTCATATACAAAAACAGCTTATAATGTGTAATATTGAAGAGCTATACCAATTATTTAAAACTGAAAATCCTGGTATCAAAGTTGGTTTAACAAAGTTTTATACATTGCGACCTAAGCAATGCATCCTTGCTGGCGATTCTGGTTCTCACCTTGTTTGCGTGTGTACGTACCATCAGAACACCAAATTGATGTTGCTTGGAGGAGACATTGATTCTTTAACTAAAGAAACCAACATGCACCTTCCGTCTTATAAAGAATGTTTAGAGAAGATGATGTGTCCAAACCCTACCCCACTTTGTCACTTAACGACCTCAAAATCAGCTCCTAATGAACGCTGTTCTTCATGCCCTGGTTCAAACCCCATTCGTGATCATTTAAAGACTGTTTTTGACGATAACCAAATAACAAGTGTGCAGTTTGAGCAGTGGATAGGTACTGACCGCTTTTCAATTACCACTCAATTACTTCCGGCAGATGATTTTGTTGACCATTTGTGCAATAGCCTGGATGTATTGAAACCTCATGCTTACATTGCTGCTGAGCAATCACTGTTCTTTAAAACATTGAAGCAGAATATTCCTGAAGGCGAAATTTTAGTTCAATGTGATTTCGCGGAAAATTATAGTTTTGTAATACAAGACGCAGTACAATCATATCATTGGAACAACGAACAGGCTACAATACTAACATCAGTGTATTACTACAGGGATGGAAATCAAACAAAACATCAAAGTATTGTTTTGATATCAAATGACCTCAAACATGACACGGCCGCTTTTTATGGATTCCAAAAATATTTACACCAACATCTTATAGAAAAAGGATTACCCGTCAATAAAATATTATATTGTACCGATGGAGCCTCACAGCACTTCAAAAATCGATTCAATTTTATAAATCTATGCCATTATAAAGATGATTTTAAGATCGAGGCCGAGATTCATTTTCATGCCACCGCTCATGGTAAAGGGCCATGCGATGGTCTTGGCGGAAATTTAAAAAGATTGGCGACTCGAGCAAGCCTTCAATTGCCAGCAAACAAGGCAATTACAACCCCTGAAAGGTTATATGAATGGGCAAAATCCGCTTTGACTGAAACAGTTGTATGTTATTCTTCTAAGGAAGATTTGCAACTGCAAAGAGTGCTGTTAAAGGAGCGTTTCCAATCTGCCGTGACCATCTCTGGTACTAAAAAGTATCACGTTTTTATACCAAAAACCAATGGCCTGATTGTAAAGCGAACCAGCAATAGTGAGAATCAGAAATTTGTAAAAGTGACAAAATGATTAATATATTTTGATGGCTATTAAAAGTTCAACCATTTATCATTTTTTATTTCATATCATATTATGTATAAACCAACAAAAAATTAAATCTGTGATACGCATTCATAAAAAAAAAAATATATATATATATATATACCCTTTTTTAAAGTTCTGCTTTGCCGCCAGTACGACGCTCAGAGTGGCGTTGCTGCACTGTACTACCTTTTTCTCCAAAATGAATGCAGATCACGTTCTCAAAATGTTTACGTATTTATTATGAAATATAAGCTACAATTAGAAGTACAAAAAATTTTTTTCAAAAATACCGAACTTTGTCCAAATTTGAATTAAAATTTTCACTTCCGGAATAAAGTATGAAAAAAAAGTTTTTTTTTTAAATTATTAAAACTGCAATAAACATCATCTTACAGTATAACATAAACACTGCTTACCATATTTTTTTATTTATATTATAATAGCGGCAACAACTTTTCAAAAAACAGTTCTTCAAATTTCTCGAATATTTCGAATGCTTCTAAACCGGAAATGAAGTCGAATAAAAAAAAAGTAAAAATGTGCAATTTTTTTTTACATTAACTAGTATAACTATGCCAAATTTCAGCAGATTCTGTGACCTGACCCCTTTTTCGCTGCCCGCTTGGCGTGAAATGCCCCAAATGTTAGTTTTACTATACAGGATGATCAATCTAAGAAATGGAGAAAGTATGGAGGTTTCGGAAACCATAACAGATAGCGAAATCTTGACTAAGAAACCATGAGATCGATTTTACACTTACAAAAATACGTGTACTTTGCCCAGGAAACGAACATGCACTTTTTGAAAAATAAAATTTCACTATTTTCATTTGCATATCGGTTGTGTAGCTGTTAGATAGGTAGTAAATGTTACTAAGAAACATGATATCTAAAACTAATAAAGTGAGATGTTTTTAAATAATGAAGTTTTTTTTTTTCAATACTTCAGTGCTGCCGCCGGCCCTTTGAATTCGTATGGGAAAGTTGCAGACTATGAGATATATCGAAATCTGTTCTTTTAGGAACCATGGTTTCGTTCTTAGATTTAATAATAATATAAATTATATGTCATGTTTCTTAGTGACATTTACTATTCAAGAGCTGCATAACCGATATCCAAATGAAGAGAACATTTTTTTATTTTTCAAAAAGTCCAGGTTCGATTCCTGGGCCGAATACACGTATTTTGGTAAATGTATAAATGCAGTTTTTCTTTTTACTAAGGTCGATCTCGTGGTTCCTAAGACAAGATTTTGCTATCTGTTATGGTTTCCAAAACATCCACCACTCATTTGGATTGATCACATGATCACCCTTGTACACAACAATTTATTTTTTCTCAAACTTGCAATGAAATGTTGTAGTTATTAATTACGTGCCTAAAAAGTGGCCAGGAAGTACCTCGTTGCCGGCCTAGGCCGGCAAGTACCTCTTTTTTAATTTTCATTTGACATAGGGTTGTGACCTGGCATCTTGGCTTTTAGCCAATAATTATCTGTAAGTAATATTAGTATAAAAAAAAATGATTGGCAAATGTTTGCAGTTATAATTAGGTATTTAAATTATATCATTTAAAATAAATGTACAATAACTACTCGAAATAATATTTAAAAAGCAGTATTATACGGTGCGATCCGTCGGCCCCGATCACTGCATGCGATTAATTGGACCCAACCGACCGCGTCGTCTAATACCGCTTTTTTAAATTAAAAATTTGTAACTTTCAAACAGAAAATCTTAAAAAAAAAATGAGGTGTCGGTGTCGTATTTGACTTTTGTTGTGTTTCAAAGACTTAGTTATGTAGTTGACTTATAATTTCTTAGAAAGAAGATACATTTTTCTGTTTCATTTCATTGCATGTTTGAGAAAAGCATTATACATACCTCGGCCATGAAGTGACGGGTTGCCGTCCGAATACTATCTGGCCTACTACATATATTCGGCCGGCAACCAATCACTTCCCGGCCTCGGTAGTAATGTACTATTACTATACAATTATTATTAACACTTTCAAATGATTCTGGTTCTTATGCAGGTCAAAATTAAATGTCTACCACATATTTTTTCATTTTAATTTAGGTTACTCTCCAATGTCTAGTTCTAATTTTATTCTAATTTTCGAGTGTGTGTGTGTGTAATTTTTTTAGTACAGATGGCCCTCAGAAGTTTTGGACCTGACGTAAAATGACCCACTTCTCGCATTAGAGCCTAAAAAGTACACCTAATGCGAGAAGTGTGTCATTTTACGTCAGGTCCAAAACTTCGACCATCTGCACTTAAAAACGTACGAGACACGTCCAAAAACGAAATTTGTAACTCATGTCGATTTAAAACATCGCCACTCGTTTCGAAGTTCATATTTTTCGCACTTGTGTCGTAATGTACTATTTCCTAACTAGTGCAGAAAAGTAAACTATGCAATTTGCTTAAATTTCTCTTTTTTAGGCACTTTTTATGAAAAAATACGTTCGATACACGTGTAAAATGGTACATTACGACACAAGTACGAAAAATATGAAATCGACACGAGTTACGAATTTCATGTTTTTCGCACTAAAAACGTACGAGACACGTGCAAAAACCAAATATGTAACTCGTGTCGATTTAAAACATTCCCGATCGGTCGTGTTTTAAAACATCGCCACTCGTTTCGAATTTCATGTTTTTCGCACTTGTGTCGTAATGTACTATTAAAATGTAGTTGATATGGCGAAGAAAAGCCAGATTAGAGTGGCAGTATACAGGGCGTCCCAAAGTTATGGGACATGAAAGGGGAGTAGGTACCTTAAATATCGTGCATAGTGTATTTTGCTGAAAGAAGACAAATTATGTTATTTTTGAAAGTTAGTAGGGTAAAGTACCCAGAAGTCGGCCGGGGACCAATGTCGAGCCTTTTCGGTATTTTATCCTTCATAAATATCGTCAGTTTTCATATTGTCCAATGACGTTAATGCATAATCGACCTCTAAAGGGCACCATTCATGGCACGATAAATCGCTTCGATTGATTGGATAAAAATCGTGGCGATCGATCGCTTTAAAATTGCCAAACATACACGAAGCAATTGATCGTTACGATCGCGCCATACACGAAGTAATAGATCGCTACGATCTATCATTTACTCGTTGGAAACGGTACAATAAAGTCGCTGGACCCAATTAAATATGGATAACGATCTCCTTTTTTTACCTATGTGGCATTATATTTGATCCAGCTATAAAGATACCAAGGGATGCAGTGCTTGCGGTTCCACGTCAAGAATGAGACTAATACATATAAACTTTTGGCAGACTTATCATTTGACAAATGGTTCACTTGACCGAACAACTCATGGACGAATAACGTTTCGCTGATGCAACAGTTGCCTTTTCATGCGTTTGGCAAGTTACAAAGAACCCTACCCATACTTAATTCTTTCTTTGGCAAACACTGAAAAACAAACCAACAAAAAAACTATTTTCCCTATTATTTATATGATTTTTTTTACCAGAAGGAAAAAATGAGCGAGCGAGCGAAGCGAGTGAGCAAAGCCCTCCAGTGCAGATCCGACTTGGCCGGGTTAGGTTAGAAGGTCAGGCGGGAGCGAAGCGTAGCGAGCTCCCGCCTGACCTTCGAGGTTATTTTTTTTTCTCGTCCCGAAAAAAAGATATGCTAGTATTCATACCTACTGTACAAGAAAATAATAGAAAAAGGAGGCATTTCAAAAAAAGGTAATTGCCTGTATAAAATTTGCCCCAAGTGAAAATGGCATCCTTGTAAATAAATTCCTTCAAAAGTTGATCGAAGACTCAGTATCGCAACTATCGCAGCTTTTTCGAAATCCAATACGCATATTTTAGGTACAAGATCGATTTCATTTTCATTGCCGTATTATATTAATAGTTACACAAATAATATTACGTAGTTGCTAAACGAAATTGTACTTAATGAAACATTTGGTAAACAATTTAAACAACGAAGTGTATATTACGTCAAGTAAAACATTCGGCCATATGAATGTTGGCATATTTAAAATTTGCTTTGTAAAACACCGACCAAATGTTAAGTTGGTAACTGTGAGGTTGGCAAATAAAACAAAACATTTTAATAAGTTGGGAAATGAACATTCGGCGAAGTAAAATTACGCGAAACGTGAGTTGGGAAATGATATTCGGCCATATAATTTTCGGCGATAAATAAGAGAACCCTAGGTACCCTACAGATTTCTTAGAAGTCGGTGCCAAGCCGAATACGTTCATAGGTATATATTAGATAGAGCTTTGTAACTTACTGTCACTCCGATTACGCTTTTATCAACAGAATGGTCTGCCTCAGTCATTTTCATGAAAGCATAACCGGAGTGACAGTATATTACAAAGCTCTATCAAATACATATAAGTACTCGCAAAGTGAACATATTTGGCTTGGCACCGACTTCTAAGAAATCTGTAGGGTACCTAGCCATAATGTTTTATTTCAATGAATAGGGTAAAAGGTTTAAAGGTTTGGGTAGGAAATCCTAAGAAGTAGGAACCAAAATTATTTTTAACTTTTTAGTTCGGGCAAATTTTTGAAGGCGGTTTTATTTTTATTTTTAAAATATTTTATTTTTTGCTTTTTAGTAGTGTAAATATAAAAGCGTTATTCAGTATGCTCTAAATACTTATAATTAGAATGTACTGCACTGTAGTAGGCCATAAAACCTAAAGTGGCGAACTTATATGAATACAAAAACAATTTCAAAGGTAACAGACTTAGCATGCCAATATTATTTAAAGAATCACTAACCGCTAACCGACATGTCATAACATAACTACTAAGCAAACACTTGAATAGATCTCGAAAATGTATGACATTTGTTATATATACAAAGAATGATCCTCCAACCCCTAATCGTTAAGGAGTTATTCCTTTCCTCATCAGCTCACCAACATGAGACTATGGCCACCTAAAGGCAAATACTCGAATAGCCTCCAAAATATATGAAATATGTTATATTTAAAGAATTATCCCCCAACTCCTAATCTCCAAGGAGTTGTACCTTACATCATCAGCTCACCAACATGAAAGGATGACCACCTAAAGGCAAATACTCAAATAGCTTCCAAAATACACGAAATATGTTATACTTAAAGAATTATCCCCCAACTCCTAATTGCTAAAGAGTTGTACCTTCCATCATCAGATCACCAACTTAAGATGTTCATGACTAGATGCAAATACTTGATTAGTCTTCGAAAATAAATGAAAAATGTCATGTGTGCCTACAACATTTGAAGAGTTCCCTCGATTTCTCCAGGATCCCATCATCAGATCTGGATTCGGTGACAATGGGACCAACTAGAAGGTATACTTTTACAAACAAAAAAAGAATATTTGAAATCGGTCCACGCGTCTTTGAGTAATCGGGGAACATACATAAAAAAAAAAAAAAAGATTTCGACGAATTGTTAACCTCCTCCTTTTTGAAGTCGGTTAAAAATTGACATGGAAGATTGTAATACTGTTGAAACTCCCATAGAATGCAAATTAAATCTTCAGAAAAGTTTTATTTGTGAAGAGAACTCATAGGTAGTTTGATGTATTTGTCAGTGTTAACACAACCAGATATTTCATATGCCACAAGTTACTTGAGTCAACTTAATAATTCTTATTCTCATGTTCATTGGAAATATGCAAAGAGAGTTAAAATATTCATTGAAAACAAAACACTATTGCTTGAAATACTGTAAAGGAAAATCAAAACTAGTTGGTTATGTTGATGCTGATTGGGCAAGTGACATGCTTGACAGACGGTCCTACACGGGTTTTTGGTTTATAAAATCTGGTTCTGCTGTTTCCTGGGAGTGCAAAATATAAAGAACTGTAGCTTTAAGCTCTTGTGAAAGTGAGTACATGGCTTTATCGGAAGCTTGCCGTGAAGCCATTTACTTACAAAACCTAGAAGTAGAACTGATGGGTTTTAGTAATAAAATTGTTATTTTCTATGACAGTCAGAGTGCATTGAAGCTGGAAAATAATAATCAATCACATTAGCGATCTAAGCACATTGATGTAAGATACAATTTCATTAAGGAAGTGATTCATAATAATATTATTGAAACTAGGTATTTGCCAACTGCTAATATTATGCCCGATGACTTGTTAACCAAAGGTTAGCCTGAGGTGCAACATTATAGCAGAAATTACTTTGTTTTTAATACATTGCTGGAAAATAATGACAATTAATATGACATGTACAAGTTATATTCTCATTTCTTGTCTGTGTTAAAGTTTCACCAGTTTAAAGTACCTTTGTATTATTAGTTTATTTATTATTTTGATAAAGTGGAGGTGTTGTTAATTGATATCAAAATAATAGTTTAGAATACGGCTACTAACGCCATCTAGTGTAATTGAAGATAATGTTGTCTATGAATGAACATCTATGGTCAATGAATAAAATTCGTCAGTCGTCAACTGCTACTCGTGTGTTTTATTAGAGTTACTATGTTCAGTTAAGAATCCGGTGGTTTCTATATGACCTCTGGTCATTATTAGTAGTGTCATTGGTACATAGGGTAAATTGCCAGTAACTGGCCACCTTATATAAAAATGAACTTAATTAGAAATCATTTTGGATGAGGGAGGGTGATTGACATTGACATGACATATCGTTTTAAAATGAATTCTAACTACAACCACATAGAGTTCATTTTTATATAAGGTGCCCAGTTACCAGCAAATTTACCTTATGTGACCACTGTCCTGTTAGCTATACATGCAAATTTCAAGGGCTAGTCGCATCCCTAGGTGCAAAGATGTACCTACATAATAAATCTCAGCTCAATTTGTATTCGAAACGTGGATCTAATTCTACTCCGGAATTGATGAAACAAAATACCTACAATATATTATTAGTACGGTCAAATCGTACATTAAACTCGCAAAACATGTAGTAAAGCTGCATTTTTGGTATGTTGTTTAGACACCATAGGGCACTATAAAACCACACTTTGCAAGCAAAAAAAAGTTGTGCTAGTTACGTAGTACGTGAAAAACTGCGAAATTTACGGTCATTTTTCAGTTTCTGATTTTCATTAAAAAAACCTTACGTTTTTTTGACATTCTATGTTAAGAAGCGTTTAAAGATTAATAAATTTCCAACAAGTTGAGCTAACATGTATTACCGTAGGTCTTATAGTTTTAGAGATTTGCGACTTCTTAAAAGTACTCTTTTTTGTAAACTAACGCTATTTTGAGTTTCCTAACGATTTCGGCTTAATATCGCCTCACCTAATTATGCTACGAAAAACATGCAATAATTACTTATAACGCACTTAATATTCTTTCGTTAAAGGGTAAAATCATGTCAGCAAAGTTTGTAATTAAAAATAAAAACGCGTAATTCAAAAAGCAGTAGGCCCGCTATATTATATATAATATATATTGCTTGAAGTTTTTCATACAAATCGCAAGTCGTGTTGCAAAGCTGCAATTTTAGTATATTATATAGGCCCTATAAGGACGTACAAAAATGTATATTACAAGAAATACAAAAAAGGAATTTCGGCATAAGACGAAAAAAACTGAAAAATTATTGGACTTCTTTTACTTTTTGACGTTTAATTAAGAAACTATTATCTTTTTGATAGTAATTGCTACAAAAATTAAAAAGAATATATAATTTGAAAGGATCTGAACTAACTTGCATTACCCTAAATTATATAGATACGACATTTCAAAATGTGCCCTTCATTAAGTTAAGAAAATAAATGCATGTTTTGAAGCCTCGTATACCCCCAACTATAAGACTTACAGTAATTGTTATCGGCTCAATTTGTTCCAAATTTAATGTAGTTGTTATCTACAATTACTTTTTTTTTCTTTGCGCGAACGTTTTGCCAATATTTAGTGAATAGCTTTAACGTAACCTAAAATTTGTTTAATTTTTGATAAAAGGGCACTTTATGAAATGTCGTATCTCAAAATATATATATAAATTACGGTGATGCAACGTAGCTCAAATCCTTTCAAATTTAATGTTCTTTCTTAGTTTTATAGCAATTAGTATCAAAAAGATAATAGATTTTTAGTTAAACGTCAAAATCTCAAAAAAGTCCGATTTTTTTTCCGTTTTTTACGTCCTATGCCCAAACTATTTTTTTGTTTTCCTTTTAATATGCATTTTCGTATATATCTATAAGGCCTTTATAATGTACCAAATTGCAGTTTTGCAACTCGACTTGCGATTTGTATGAAAAACTTAGATAGCGGGCCTCCTGCCTTATGAATTTCGCGTTTATACTTTCAACTACAAAGTTCACTGACCTAATTTTACCCTTAAATTAAAGAATATTAAGTGCGCTATAAGGTCATTATTGCATGTTTTTCGTAGCTTAATTAGGTGAGGCGATATTAAGCCGAAAATGTTAGCAAAACAGAAAATTTTATCTAGTTTACAAAAAGGAGTACTTTTTAAAGTAATAAGGTAATGCATGTTAGCTCAACTTGTTGGAAATTTATTAGTCTTTAAACGTTTATTTACATATGATATCAAAAAACGAAAGTTTTAAAATAAAAATCAGAAACTAAAAAATGGCCATAAATTTCGCAGTTTTTCACGTACTACCCAGCTAGCACAACTTTTTTTTGCTTGCAAAATGTGGTTTTATACTGCCCTGTGGTGTCTAAACAACATACCAAATATGCAGCGATACTACTTGATTTACGAGTTTAGGGTAAAATTATCTACGATTTGACCGTACTATATAAAATCTTCATTTCTTTTATAATCCACCAACATACATTTTACTTCAGTTGAAGTAATAATATGTCATTCTAGTTAAGTTTGAAGATTTGATGATTAGCTATCATTAAATATCGACCGATCTTTGTGGAACTCTCTGGGGGAGGCCTATGTCCAGCAGTGGACGTCAATTGGCTGATGATGATGATGATGATTATGAAATATCAAAAAAATACCTACTAGGGGCACCAGGGTAGCGGTCACATACGGGCCACTTTATCATATCTGTGAAGGGCAGAGGTCAAATAAGAAGCATAACCTTTGAAAGTGAATCTTTTTTCATTACACTACTATGATAACCCGTGAAATTCTATTACCTTACCTTATAAGATACCAAAAAAGTATGCCACTTATTATATAACACAAACCGTACTTATTTTTCAGAGTTTTTAAATCTATATCCGCAGAAATGGAAAAATTGGTCAATATTTCCAAGTTTCAACTTGACAGCTCAATTGTCAAAGACATTTATTTTGACATATCAATTTTGGTTGAGTTTAGATATTGCCCGCTTTATTGGCTTTGGTTAAATGACGTTTATTGGCCGCTGTATTCTTTCTGCTATCAAAAATATAATAATTTGTTAAGTGGCACAACCTGGTAAAGGGTTAAACGTCTTTGATAAATTGGATTATAATTGTATTAATATTGTTATAGATGGCTAATACACGACGGACCTGAAAAGTAAATGTAAATGAAAAACAAGTAAACTGAATCTTTTTAATAACTTGAACATAATAAGTTACAGAAAAAAAATAGTAAGTATTAACAAAACTATACCTTTATTTTACTATACAAATTTTAATAACTTACCTGTTTACGACGTCACATGCGTTTGGATAATTGATTATGTTATAGTTCAAAACTATTGATAAGTTCAAGAGGCGGTTTAGCCTAATGAATTGATCACTCACTTAAATTATAATGGAATTCAATATACACACACTAATTAAATTTTCACTCGTGCAACTGATTTTGTTTTATCTACAGTATTTGTGTACGGTACAACGCTATATTGAATTGAGTGTTATTGAGAGAGATGAAATTGCGAAGTTTGTGCGGGCGCGCGGGCGGAGATTCTGTCAGGACACGGGCGGGCAGCGAGCGAGCGCACCGGCGGCCCCCCTGCGAGTGGCGCGGCCCGCTCCTCATCCTGTTCCGACCCGCCACACAGGCGCACTCGGCGCAGCTGTGTGTACGGACAAGACTTGCGCAATTAATTGAAGTTGTTGATGTAGGTACTATGTATTTTATTTTCCCATTCGAGTGAGCTGGCACGGCCAGCGGTGTTGAAACAGGACTTGTTGCGTATTAATCTTCGTCTCTGCTACGTGACTAAATTAATTCGCTCGAGTTTTCATAAAGCCGAATTACTATCAAGTTATTTTATGCGATGAAAACACAGCGACAAGATGCTAGTTTACCATCTACATGGTTTCGTTTACCCCTGCCCCTCTTATTCATCTATACCTAGTTAGGCTCGCTGTCTGCAGGACAAGATACCTATGCATCAGGTTACCCTAGGACCTCTTGGGACAATTGTAGGTAGGTATATAAATAAATATCTTGGGACATCCCAACTAGCAAAACAGTCATATAACATCGAGCTTACTCAGCTAATAAGTCGTATAAAAGTCATATAAACGCGAATTACACAGTACCTATCGTATAAAGCCAGCTTATACAGCAATATATCGTATAAAAGTCATATAAACGCAAATTACACAGTACCTGTCGTATAAAGCCAACTTATACAGCAATAGCATAATAGTCATATAAGATGTCATATACACGTTTATACGACTTTCTTATATGACTTAAGAGTCATATAAGAAGTTGCTGAAAAAGACACATTTATAAAACGCTTATATGACTTTTTTGCCGAGTAGCAAAAACTTATATGGCTGACTTATGACTTGTGAGAAAAAGTCGAGTAAACGTAACGCAGTTGCTATTATATGACTATTGTGAATGAAGTCATATAACAGCTAATTATATATCTTGTTTATAAAAGTGTTTTATTCAGCATCTCGACATCTTTTATGACTAAAGAATCATATAAGATTAATGCTGAGTAACCTGCTTTTACATGACGCTTACTTGACTATTTGTCGAATAATTACATCTTATATGACCTATGCTCGAGTAAATGGAAAAATAATTGCTATTATAGAACTTTTTGGTTCCAGCTGTTACTTTTATATGATTAACGTATCTGCCTGTAGGTGTCATGGCGCTTAAACCACTAAACTTGCTATATAAGAACTAATACGAAGCAGTTATACGATATGTTAATCGTATACATGTCATATAGTAGTTTCCTTCGTAATCATTAAAAATATTTATTAAATTTATATTGTAATAACTAATAATTAAAGTGGCGCGTTCATTATTTACTACTAAATATAGTATACTTTATCAGTAAAGTGGCATTCGCAATACATTTTCACCATTAGGTAGAACTTATAATGCCAATTGTAACATGGTCATATATTACTTAGATAGCTCTGTCAAAACATACTCAACGGCATTAAGTGATTTAATTTTGTTTACACCAGCTAGCACTAACAAAATTATATGCACGAGCAAGTTGTCAATCCGTCTTCTGTTTAGTTTCGCTGGACACTTTTATTCCACAAATTTGGCATATAAGTAGCAATTAAATGATCAATAAATAACTAACTCAACGGTTATATGGCTCTTATATGATTAAAAGTCATATAAAAGCTATATAAGTCGCTATTATACAGCTAGTTAGCTATAAAGTGGTCACGGCGATGATTATTATATGACTAATAAGTGGTGGCAGTTTCAGTTAAATGGCTTTTATATGGCTAAAAAGCTGAGTAATATGGGCCCAAATCGCGTTATATAAACGTAATTATTACGTTTTTATGACCAATTTCATAAGCTAAAAGCCTGAATATGTTACGTTTCCGCGACGATTATATGACGAAATTTTGCTAGTTGGGATCTTACACAAATCAGGTACAAATCGGGTACGTATACAGGGAGGAACGTCCTTCCCGCTTCCGAGCGAGTCTACCAACCATTTACCATGAACTTGCAGTACCTATAGAACCAACATTAAAATATTAAATAAAAAATAACCCCTCAAAAAAGTCAGTGAATAGTTAGGATTCAAAGTATTACTTTCAACAAAATTGCAGCAATATCTGCGTTTTGTGCTGTAATAGAAAAAGCAAACATATCATTAAAGCGGTTATTGAGGCTATCTTAATGCGTATAAACAATTTCTTAGAGATAATAAACATGGAAGTGGCAAAGCCATAAAACATATCTTTGTCGCCTTGTAAAATATCAAGTGCTTATGCTATTGTTTTGGAATATTTCTTGGATGTACCGATATTCGGTTTGCCACAACTGGTTACTGATTTCTAATGCTTCATGCTTCTGCGGAATGCTCAAATGTTTAATAGTATAGTTTAATCTTAGGGCCTTGAGAGCGCATTTCCCAAAATGGTTTATATAATTTCTGCTGATTTTGAACAATCAACAGCATTCTACAGTTTGTTACATTTACTAATTACCCGCTCATGAATTTCGGAAAGGGTGGTATTTCTATATCGAAGCAATTTTCTAGCATCTGTGGTTCCACATGGGTTCCGTTTCAGTTCAGATGCAGCAACACATCTAAAGTGAGCTGGCAGTTTGGGCGATGTATTAACATTTCCTTTGCAAAAGGTCGGTGTCAGAACTTTGAGAACCATCAGGTCTAACATGTGATGTACTAATTATCAGACTCCGGAAAAGCCATAGCAAAACAAAAGACTATCGCAATGAAACTAGTGTGAAAAATATTTGTTTATCATTATCGAATAAGTTAAGTCTAACCAAAATCATACCGATACGTTTAGGTACCTACATTATTTTATAATCATTCACGCCAAATGCAAAAGAAGTAGTAAGTTAAGGATTTGTTTTATATGTGTTATTTAATCTAAACTGGTACGTACTCGTAGCTTAAATTATCAACCTTACTTATATTTCATATTAAGTAATAACTCTTCCCTTTTAGCCTGGCCGTTGTCGGGTAACAAAGAGGTAATCAACCTCACTGAAAATAATAGACATTTCAGAATATTTTTATTCCATAAGACATGCAAGCATAGACATTATTATAATACATAATTATATTGTATGCAGTAATCTATTTATTGGTATGATATTACTTATCTGTGTAGTTTATGTATTTTATCTTACTACTACTGGCCTTTGCGTCTATTTCAGACGATTTCAGGTGTAAATGCCCTGAAGACATCGCTTTTGGTGGCTAAATAGACCTATGCGAGAGCGGCAAACTTTGCCACAAGACTGACAGGGGAAGTTCGTGTCTGATGTGCCCCCAAGGTGCCTTTTTTCCCTCTTGTCAGCTAAGGTTGCGAACCAGGACCCATCGCAATACTTCCGACCGTCCTCAATGCTTTTTCGCCACTCCAATCGATTCCCCGCAAGCGTCTCCCAATTACGATGGTCAATTTTAAAGGCCGTCATGTCCCTCTTGGCACAATCTTTAAAGCGAAGCAATGGCCTCCCAACATCCCTTCTCGCATTCGCTACTGCACCTAGTAGGACACGTCGTGGAAGTCGAGAGGGTTCCATCCTGTGCACATGCCCCGGCCAACGCAATCTTCTTTGCTTGAGAAGCGTGGTCAGACTGGGCAGCTGTGTTATTTCAAGAACCCTCTGGTTTGTCACCCTATCTTGCCATGTTATTCTCAGGATCTTACGCAGGCATCACATGTAAAAGGAATTGATGCGATGCTCAACTTTGGCATACGTAGTCCAAGTCTCAGCTCCGTACAGGAGCACGTTCAATACAGAAGCCTGAAAAACCAGCATCTTGGTCTTAGTATTCAGGAGTCTGTTTTGCCATACTCGAGTACTAAACTTCCCAAACGTAGTAGCCGCTTTACCTATGCGAATGTCAACCTCCACGGTAAGCGAAAGATTGTCGGTTACTGTTGAACCCAGGTAACAAAACCTATCAACCACCTCCAACAACGAACCGTTCAACGAAACCGCTGGGGCTACAGTTGTGCCTTGTGCCAACACAACCGTCTTTTTGGCGTTTATAGTCATCGCAAACAGGGAACAGGCCTTGGAGAATGAATCCAACATCACCTGGAGCTCACGTTCGGAAGCAGCAACAAAGGCCGCGTCATCGGCGTAAAGGAGGCTCTGGACGAAAAGATCCTCACGATATTTCTTGGATTTGAGCAGTGATATGTTATACATCTTTCCGTCAGCCCTTGTATGCAGGTGTATACCCTGTTGGCTATCGCTAAAAGCGGCACGTAATATTAGCGAAAAATATATGCCAAACAGAGTAGGGGCCAAAACGCATCCCTGCCGCACACCCCTGGAAACGCCAAACGGTTCCGACAATTGACCATTAAATACTACTGAACCCTTCATATGCTCGTGAAAAGATTTTATGAGGCTCAGAAGATTAGGCGGACACCCAATGCACTCCAGCGCTGTATACATACCCTCCCTGCTGACCGTATCGAAGGCCTTGTTAAGGTCGACGAAAGCAACAACAAGGGGAGTCTTTTGCTCTCTGCATTTCTCCTAAATTTGACGAAGTGTAAAAACCATATCTACTGTAGATCGCTCAGAGCGGAAACCACACTGCGACTCGGGATATACGGGTTCTGCAAGTTTCTGGAGTCTGGATAGAACGACTGAGCCAAAAAGCTTGCCGACAATGCTCAAAAGGGATATACCGCGGTAATTGTTACAGTCGCCGCGGTCGCCTTTTCCTTTGTACGGTATGATTATGTTAGCGTCCCGCATATCCCGAGGCACATAGCCCGCTCTCCAGCATTTGCACAGCAGATTGTACAATATTGGTCTCACACTTTCTATTTTGACTATTTCCACTTGGGTGCCATCGCCTTCGGGACTCTTGCCACACTTAAGTCGAACTATGGCCTTGGTGAATTCCTCTATAGTCGGTGGATCATCCAACTCGGACCGCACGTCCAGTTTGGGCATACCTAGCGCTGCCTCCGGATGTATGTCAATTGGGTGTGAGTAGAGATTGGTGTAGTGTTCCACCCAACGGTCGAGTTGTTTCTGACTATCTGTTATGATAGCGCCATTAGTGTCCTTGAGAGGGGCCGTTTTCCTTGCTACAGGTCCAATAATCCGCTTTATGCCCTCATAAACGCCGCCTATATTCCCACAGTCCGCACACCGTTGTATGGTGCGACCAAGGTCCGACCAATACGAGTTGGCGAAGTACCGAGCATTTCGTTGTAGAGCAGCTTTAGCTGTTCGAAAAGCTTTGTCGGTCTCCGGACTGGGGTCCATGCGGTACTTAAGAGCGGCTTCGCGCTTTGAGTCCAGGAAAGGTTGCAGATGTTCGATGTTGCAAACCAGTCCTGAGATTTGGCATTCTGATATCCGAAAACCATAGCAGCGCTTTCAGTCAGCAGTTTTTTGACTTTATCCCACTCAACGTCTATAGGTGTACTAGACTCCCATGCAGCAAACTCTGTTTTGGCCAAACACTCAAACTTTTGAAGCTTTTCGTCATCCCTAGTGTTAGCAAGGTTTGACTTCCTTCTACCCGGCGTTTTGGATGAATGTATTTTCTTCTCAGCAATGGCTACTCGTGCTACAACTAATGAGTGGTCAGTGTCACACTCTGCGCTGTGAAACGTGCGCGTGTGGATTAAGTCGCGGATATCCTTCCTTCGGGTAAGAACTATATCCAGCTGATGCCAGTGGCCTGAGCGCGGGTGTTTCCAGGAAACTTTGTGGGACATTTTGCCTTCGAAATATGTGTTGGTTATGCGTAGTGAGTGTTCTGAGCAAAACTCTAGTAGTCGTTGACCATTGTCATTCATTTTGCCAATTCCATGGGATCCAACACAATCTGGCCATGCAGAGCTATCTGCACCCACCCTGGCATTGAAGTCTCCCAAACTATATAGGCGATCGCTATTTGAGACAGCTTTCACCACCTCGCTAAGTTGGTCGTAGAATGAGTCCTTAGACTGCTCCGAAGAGGCTAATGTTGGAGCATATGCAGCTATTAAAGTTATTTTACCGTAGCTGCTATTGAGGCTAAGAACCATTATGCGTTTGGAAAAACCACGTGGAGTCTCTATTGCAGAAAGTAAATCGTTCCGGACCGCAAAGCCAACACCATATTCGCGAACATCAGCGGAGTCTTTCCCCTTCCAAAAGAAAGTGTAGAAAGTTTCACGAAGCGAGCCCTCGTTGGGCAATCTGGTTTCTTGCAGAGCACAAATTGAGATATTGCGCCTATATGGATACTCCATGATGAGGATCCTCTAAATGGATCGAAACATGTCGAGCAATTATCGACTTAAATTACGTGAGTAACCCGTGTGATAAATATTTAAATATTTCTAAGTTGTTTTCCTTTTTTTTTTGCACCGCCCGTAAACTTAATTACATTCTTTGTCTCGCTTTCCAAAGGTTGTCTGGAAGAGATCGCTTATTAGCGATAAGTCCGCTTGTTGCAACTATTGAATGTTCTTATTGTTATTAAAATTTTGTAGTGTGCAATAAAGTATTTTATTATTTTTATTGCACTCCATTGCACTCATTATTGTCATTTCATTGCGTATGACAGCGAAAAAATTTTAGTTATATTTATAAGTAGTGTCTCTGTAGATAATTATTATTTGTAGGTATCTTTGTTTTGTGGTTTGAAACGGACGTGTTTGATATATAATAGTACATTGTGCATCAAGGGAGGTAAGTACGGAATTACTAACGAGAGTGTTTTATGACTCGAGTTAGTATTCCGCTTACCGACCGTGATGCATACAATGTTTTTCATCATACTTGCCGACAAAAAAATAAGTTTTAAGACATAATATTATTAAATGACATTCTGACACTTCTATTACTCCCTAGGGAATTTCACTTTTCTATTACTCCCGCTACGCACGCAAGCAATGGCGCGCTTGGACAGCAAGTGTGATGAAAAACCATTGGTTGTTTTCATATACTTGTAATTTTATAATTTAAATGAGTAATGTGCAAGATCGTATTAAAACGTGGATAACCAATCACCCTGAACTTGTCTACAACGAAGTGACCTCCACTAAGCTGTATACCTACTGCTCCAAGTGTGATGTACATCTAAATCTAAAGAAACATAACGTTGATATATTCATCTTAAGAGCGATCGACACAAAAGCCGTACTGAAGAACCGAATTCCAAACATCAATTTTTTTACGATTTAATATTATTTCTTATCGGGAACTCTAATGACAGCCGAGCTAAGAGGGGTAGGATTTTAGATATCTGCCTCCCAGCCACTCGTTACTCGTTATTAACAGTACTCAGAACCTTGTATAAACGCATCTACGCAGTAGTAGAAAACGAATGGAGAGTTCTAAGCTTGCGTCCATGCATAGATGCATACCCCATAGAAATAACTTCCCTCGTAAGAATGTAAACCCTTCACATAACATATTTCCTGCATTTATACCGTGGACAACAGTCAAAAACAATAAATTTCGTAATTATTTTAATAAATATCTGTGCTGCAACTGCTCACAAAAGTCGCTACCGGACGAATCATTATTAGGCAAAGTATATTTAAAATTTAAATGTTGTACTTATACAAAAATACTATTCAGTAAGAGAAGCACCAGAGGGTAAGAGAAGCAAATAACACCAATCAGTTATGGATATCTATAGACGACACACCAGATTTTATGGGAAAATGCGAGACTAATGTCGTGATTCGGTCGTTGCAAAAAAAAATATTCTCAGCATTATTATCTTTTGGAGTCGAAGGTTTTGGAAAAAGTTAACGGAGAAGCAGTAGCCAATTCTTTTAAGGGCCAAAATTTTATTGTTTCAAAATTTTGTCAACGATAACGTTAATAATGTAGGTACTCTTACTGTGCACTGATGGTGCCGCATATAAATGCTTAAAGCTGAGAAAATTAAAGAGAAATTACGTATTTAGCCCATGGTCTGCATCGAGTTGCTGTAGAGGTGCGAGATAACTAGACATGGACGTGTTAATTTCTAATATCACAAAGATTTTCTTAAAATCTCCAGGACGTGTGCGCCCTTTTAAGGAAAAATATGAGTTCATTCCATTACCTCCCGAGCCTGTAATCATCAGATGGGGCACTTGGATGAATGCTGTTGTATATTACGCTCAATACTACGAGCAAATACGTAATTTCGTCTCCAAACTTGCCAATGAATCGGCAGCTATAAGAGCTGCAAAAAAATACTTCCAAAAGAGAAAATTACAACAATACCTAAATGTTATTCGCGACCATTACGAAGTAATTGCCTCTCCCATAGAAAAGTTACAATTTTCACCTTTGTCTATAAAGGAATCATTCCTTATTCTGGACACGGTTTGTTGTTACGAAAACTGGAGTAAATTTTACCGGTGATACGCAAATTTGAAGCCGTACTGGACCTAATTCTTGACAACGATCTTTCTGAAAATCTTACCCGACCTGATCATCAAAACAATTACAATGAGTTTTATACCTATGTCTAATGCGACTAGGTTCCCTGCATTGGCACATCTTATGTCAAACTTTATATTTTCTGTGAAATTTATGATATCATTATTACAAAACACGTGAGATGATGCACCCGAATAAATAATGGCTCTAAACTAGTTGCATGCTTCATTTTGTTTACCGTTTGATTACCTTGGATCTTTCCATTACACCAAAATAGTTAAATCCAACGACAGTTTTAGCAATCTATCGATTTTACTAGTGACTGCATTCAAAACAATGAATAGTGACAGTGCTAGTTTTGAGTCTCTCCTTGCGCGACGGACTAAATTAACTCTTGAGCGTGAAATGATATTAAGGTAAGTTTTTTGTACCTGTTAATTATCAGTTTTAAGTGTGTTTTATATACTGTAAGGGGTGTACCGATAAAAAACTGGCAAATTCAAATGAAAAAATCGGGTCAATATAGTTAGGTAGCTATAATTTCATGCTTTGGAAATTAAACAGAAAGTCTTAATTTACCTGACTGTAGTACTTTTGTGTCACTACTGCATTTCAGGTACTCACAGTACAGCTTCTTCGAGACCTCTTCCAAACTATCTTTTCCAAACATTTTTTTCTTTTTTTGTATGCAGTTTTCTAAATTATGGGACTGTTGTCAATATATCTGGCTATTCTTTCCGTGTTTCTTAAGATATCCTTGACTTATGCATACTATCCTTGATACTTTTTGGGACTGATTTCGCTTCATAAAACTAGACCAAAGAGACTAAGATTTGTATAGGATTAAATAATTGATTAACCAGAAATATAGGTCACTTCTGCAGAACACGAAATCGTGCAGTGGATAATAAAAAAAGAGCTTGGAAAAATATTTTTCGAAGGGGTTCTGGAGAACTTGTAGTGTGAATACTGAAATTGCAGTAGCAAAAAAAAAGGACCAAAGTTAGCTAATTTAAGACCTCCTAGTTAATTACAAAAGCCAGAAATTACAGCTTTTTAACTATATTGACCCGATTTTTTCATTTGAATTTGCCAGTTTTTTATCGGTACACCCCTTATAGGGAGGGTTTAAACTTTGACTTTCTTTTTTATTACAGAAATAGTAAATACAAGTATAAACCATTACAACTATTATGAAGGCATGGTATTTTTTTAAAAGGAATTATACGTACGCTTGCCACCACGCTGCCGCGCTTTTGTAACGAGTACATTTTATAATAAATACACTTTAAATCTTCATGTTAAGGTTTATTTTGGCAGGAATTTCAAATTGTATAAAGCGTAAAATATTTGTTTCATTGTAAAACACTGTAAACTTTTGTATTTATAATGCTAATTGACAAAATATACTTGACCACGGCCCACTAATTTATGTTCTTACTCGTACTATCGAATTTTTTGATCCATTACGCCCTTTTGCATTAAAATTTTAAAATAATGTGATCGTTACGTCCAAATATGGCATTATTAATATTAATAAAATAGATTTTTGAGTACATTGCGACTATTTATCATTATTAGAGGGCGGACTACCCGTTTCAAATTTCACGCAAAAAGTATGGAGTCGTTTTTATAATTATAATTATTATTTAAGGCTTGAATAATAAAATTTTTCATTTACCTAATGTACTTAGTATGGTACAGTCAAGTGCAAAAACAAGTATCGAAAGAATCCGCTCATAAATATGTTATGACATTCTCATTACACAGAATTAGAATGCACTGGGACATGTTTTTAAACATTTTACCCGAATCGTAGCCAGTTCACCGACGCGAGCAGATCTACGTCAGGTCCCGTGAGGGCCTTGTAGAACCGCCCGTATAGCTCCTTGCTCTTCCATACGGCCGTGCGGTCCTCGGTGCTTAGTACCACAGGTTTGCGCCAGTTCTCTTTTGCCAAGGAGAGCGGCGTGAGGTTCCGATCTTCTGCCACCACATCTCGATGCATCCCGCACTCATTGTTAAGAAATAGTTTCTAAGATTGTACACCTCGCGGTTGTGGAGGTTTTTGGCATTTAAGAAGCCGCGGCCCCCACATTTCCGCGGGATGTACAATCTCATAACTGATGAGCGCGGGTGTAGCATTCGATGTGTGGTAAGCAGTGTACGGACCCTTCGATTCAGGGCGTCCAGCTCGGTCTGAGTCCACCTTAGTAGGTACGCCAAAGGAGTATGTGAGTATGGGCATTACCCAGGCGTTGAAGACGCGCACTTTGTTGCCTCCTGACAAAAGACTGTTTAGTAGTTTTGTGAGCCGACTGAAAAAGCGCTCCTTCACCGCCTATCTAATTCCCATATCTTCAATACCCAAAGACTGTGACATACCAAGGTATTTATAGGTTTCTGCTTCCGAGATAGATCTGAACGACATTGTCTCAGAAAGTTGTAAATTTGTTGAATTTACTACTTTTCCCCGCTGCACATGCATAACCGCACACTTATCGACACTAAACTCCATATTGATGGCACTACTGAAAACTTCTGTGGTTCGCAGTAGCTCCAACAAGTCTTGGATATTTGGCGCAAATAATTTGAGATCATCCATATACAGAAGGTGAGAAATGACTTCACCCTCTCTCCGAAGCCGGCAACCTAGTCTTGAAACCTTCAGCAGGTTGTTGAGGGGATTCAGAGCTAGGCAGAACCATAAAGGACTCAGACTGTCACCCTGGAATATTCCTCGCTCGATCCTTATGAAGTCCTGCGGGCCAGAGGGGTCATCCCCGCCTCCTGGTTGACGAAGGACTGTGGTCCACTGCCCCATACACGTGTCAAGAAAGGATCTTAAAGCTGCATCAACTTTATACAGCTCCAAGACCCTCCTCAACCATGAGTGAGGCACCGAATCATAGGCCTTCTTGTAGTCAATCCAAGCGGCGGAGAGGGCCCCTTTGTTACGCTGGACTTGCTGGCAAATGGTCATGTCGATGAGGAGGAGCTCTTTAGTAACACGGGACCCAACCCTACATCCATTTTGAACGGAGGCCAGAACATTGTCCGCAACAATGTGCGTGTTAATTTTTGCTCTCAAAATGGATGTAAGGAGCTTGTAGAGTGTAGGCAAGCACGTGATGGGTCGGTAGTTTTTCGGTTCCGTGGTACTGCCGGACTTGTAGAGCAGGAAGGTTACACCTGTTGTTAAGGAAGGAGGCAGGGAACCAAGCTCAAGGGCTTGTTGCAATTGCGCTGCTAATCGCGAGTGTGAGCACTGAAACCATTTTAGCCAGAAGTTGCGTAATCCGTCCGGTCCAGGACTTTTCATCGGGGCTGATGGCAACTGCCTCCTTGTTATTATTATTCCTCTTTATTTATTATGCGTCTCGGGTTAGGTGTTTTACAAAATGATTATATAAGTAAAATACAATACAACATACAAAAATAGAGATGGGTAACTCAGGAGCGAGTCATTCAAAAGATATATATCTCTCCGTGTTATCGACTCACTCTTCATATCTTTACAAATCGAATCATATCTTTATCCGTCGTATATTATTACACGCACACAGAGTTTCACTCGCCAACCCGCGAAGCGAATCGCGCGAGTCGCGATACAAACGGCTCGCGCGTTCGGCAACTTTCGGCACGCGCTCGGTCAAATCCGCGCGGCCATATTTATCTCGCTCGCGCTAGGGTGGCACCGTATGTTCTTTTTCGCTCTCAGCTCAATCGGCTCTCTCCATATCTCCTAGATTAGCTCCCGCGCCAAAATGAAATGACAATTTTAACCCTTAACCACCTACGTGCGGTCTCACAGACACTGGATTATACAAAATTGACAATAACTGAACGCAAGTACATCGCTCACGCCTCTGTGACCTTGTACCTTTGCCCAGCCCCTCCGCAGTGCCGGCCATGCACTCGACTCGTTCAGACGTGCACTCATTTGGATTTGGTTAGGAATAAAACTAGCATCGGCGGTCCTGTGAGACCGCATGTAGGTGGTTACGATACGTTTTGTAAGTGTCTCAGGGGACCGCACGTAGGTGGTTGTGTTATTTAAATATCATAATAATTGTTACTATAGTTTAACACAGTTTTGCAAAAGGTTCAAATTTATGAAGAAACTTGCCCAAAAATTAGTGAGACCCCTATTTAGAGCATCGTGCAAATAATTAGCGTATTCCGCGGGGACTAGAAAATTGCTTTGAATTTGAATGTTCGAACAAATTGTGTTGTCGACGGGCAGGCAAGAATGGTTATTTTAAAAGCATGTAATTTTACAAAAATATCTTATTTGTAACCAAATTAAATAGTTTAATAGCATTTTTGATTGATTCAATTTTATTTTTTTTATAATGAAAAGACTTATATTAATGTTCTTTAATTTTGTAATCTCATATCCTAAAGGATACTTAGTTTTGTAATCGAAAATACGACACGTTATTAAATATGTTAAGTTTGAAATACAAAATGTTGATTATTTTTGTATTCTTGTTAGTTAATAAATGCCTGAAACAATTTAAAGTGTATTTAATATATTTAAACCCCCTTCAGTCACGCCAAACTAAATAAATCAGGTCCCATAAGTAGAAGCGGTCTCCATGACCGCACGTAGGTGGTTGTGTGATACAAACAGGACGTAGGTAGTCAAGGGTTAAGTAAACACGCGTTTACTCTCAATGAGTAATTGAATATTCAATTGCAAGGGCGTTAAGCTCAAAATAGCATAGCGTCATACTTGCAACTTTATTAATAAACTGGTTTTGTTTCGTCTTTTAAAAAGTTGAAAGTAACTTTTCACTTGATTTTAAAGTTTATGATATTTTTAACAATTTGTATGCAATTTCAAATATGACTTCATCATCATCATCATCATCATCATCATCATATCAGCCTAAAGACGTCCACTGCTGAACATAGGCCTCCCCCAAAGATTGCCACAATGACCGGTCCCTGCGCCACCCGCATTCCAGCGGACTCCTGCGACCTTCACCAGTTCACGAGCGAATATCGATACCTTTGGGTTCAATTGGCGTAAAAGCCATTTTGGCCAAAATGAGTTTATATATATGGTTTTGCTCAGAAATTTGGAGCTCTATCGATCTGTATATAAGATTCATCGAAATTCGCAACTTTTTGGTTTATACGACCCAGGTTTTTCACAAAAAATATTATTAATATTGATAACAGTCTGATGTAAGAAACAAAAAGTTTAAACATTTTGAAAAAGTTTGACGCAAATACCTACATGTTTTTTTTCGCATGACGTTAAACCAGTGATGCCATTAAGGGTTTATACGCCACGGCAATTTTAAAGTTAACTATAGTTATTGCGAATAGTAGGCCGGGGTGTAACTCTAAAACTAGTCGAGTAGATTGACGTATAAACCATGGAAATAAATTCGTGGTTTGTACGCCAACAAATTATAGAAACAGTTTTATTTAACGGACTGATGTAAGATGCGTCGAAACCAAGTTAGTGTCATTTACGTTACTGTTTGAGCTTATAGTGTCTATGATTTTTTCTATCTTTGTTTGCATTCCGAACGATCACGGCACAAACTCGGAAATAAAGTTATCCCTTTCCCTCCTAATAATTTAATACTGATAAAATTGAGATAAACTTCTATCATTCGTTTCATTACTCGCCGCCGCTCTGATATAAGTGTTTGTTATTGTTTTGGACCGGCAAGCACTTCATACTAGTTATGCCATGACGTGAGAAGGCGTGTATGCGACTTACACGTTTGCTAACATGAATTTTATAATTGTGATTAAATACGGATTTCTGTGACTAATCAATGTTTGTGTTTGTGTAAAATGGAAAAAAATAGCTAAAGACTTGATCTGACTAAATGTGTTAATACGCACTTGGTTTCTGAGCCGACTAATAATATATCTCACCTATGAATCTAGATCTCGCAGCTACTGTTTCCGGATCCTGAAAAACACTTTACCTAACTGTAATGCACACTCAGCATCAAAAAAAACGTCTATGAGGGAACCGACACACTGAATCGACTGGATTTGCTTCCCGATTATTCTAAAATTGACGACCTGACTTCATCTACTAACGAAAACAAAAAACATGTTACAAACGTTAGGCAAA
>JALPQI010015066.1:0-30967 GCA_025490895.1 Thaumatotibia leucotreta | reverse complement strand
TGATTGCTGCATCTATCAGAGTGATCTGTGGCCCACTCTGATGGGGAAATGTAATCGTGTTACCCGGCTATACCCGGCAGTCCCATCTCTCATAACTGATTAACTTACGGCGCAGGCCCAATGAAGCAATGTTTTTTTTTTCATTGCCGATTAAAAAAGTGTATGTACTGTGTGTACTGCTTTTACGAGTCAGCACTGTGCCTATGCTACTTTGTTTACGCTCGTTTTTATAAAGGATAAGTATCAAAGCGGTGGTGGCTCAGTGGTTTAGACGTTTGACTTTCAATCCGGAGGTCGTGGGTTCAAATCCTGGCTCGTACCAATGAGTTTTTCCGAAACGTATGTACGGAATATCAGATGATATTTACCATTAGCTTTCGGTGAAGGAAAACATCGTGAGGAAACCTGCATACATCCGCGAAGAAATTCAAAGGTGTATGTGAAGTTCCCAAGCCGCTTAAGGCCAGCGTGGGGACTAGGTATAGCTCAATCCCTCTCATATATGAGAGGATGCCCATGCCCAGCAGTGGGACATTATATAGGCTAAAATATTATTATTAAGTATCAAAGAGATTTTTTCCCAGGATAACCTATTTCGAACCTACTGGTATTATCTTATCAGAGATGATGGTAACTAAGAGACTGTGTCTTTGGCCTTAAATGTTGGTGTGGGATGCTACTTGTGTAGACACCCTAAATTACCTGTAACAAAAAATACAAATTTGTTAATGTTTTTGTCCAAAAAAAACTTTTACATTGATTGCCACTACATTATTTTTTTATTGATTAATGTTGACTTATAACTTAAATTGAAAAATAAATCGAAGGGGGGTATTTATAAAACATCATTATGATGATCTGTGTGCATTTATAGCAAATACTGGATATTTTCTACATTCAAATTGTTCTAATAAATATGTCTTTAAAACATTATCGTATACAGGGTGGAACGGAACGACGATCCTTCCTGCTACGGCCCGAGTCTACCAAATGAACTTTCATCGAAATATCTTCAAAAAATATTGTCCCCTCATACAAAGTGAGTCATAAGTTAGAATTCAATAGTATGATAAAGTCAATTTTCCATGTAAGTTTTCGATGTTGGTCCCATAGTGAAAGTTATCGTAATGGTTGGTAAACTCGGTCGGTAGCGGCAAGAATCGTCGTTCCGTTCCACCCTGTATACCTTGTACATATAAAACTAACAAAATTTTTCCATTTGCCAATTTGCTCGAGTGGAGACCACGGCTAGGCAAACGCAGCGTACGACGTTCACCCACAAGATGGACAGGCGACCTTAAGAAGGTCGCCGGGACACGCTGGATGCAGGTCGCATCTAACCGGTACATGTGGAGGTCCAGAGGGGAGGCCTATGTTCAGCAGTGGACGTCTTATGGCTGAGATGATGATGATGAATAGTCAATAAACTTTCGACTAATAATTTGTTATCAAAATTCACTTTCAAAACCTCACACAACCGGAGTTATAAATGAATTTTGTTGTTGACAACAAACGCCATGTGTGTTTTAATCACTGAAATCATAATTAAGCTGGGAAAAAGTCGTAAAAGCGCATTGTAAAAGCAATCAGAAAGGAAAGCGCTATAAAAGTCGCATAAAGATCACAGCGAAATTACTTCCGTGTCTGATTTCCGTGTATTATAGGATGCGATGCGGGTGAAGTTTTAAATTTGAATTGGTTTTGCTTTATGCTCTGGCAATTGTGGGGTGACAAATACTGGGACAAAAGATAGAATTTCAAAGATAGATTAGAAATTTAAAAAAATAATAATGGAGTGATAATAGTATTTTATGCAACCCTTGCTTAAGAGAGGTCAAAAAAGGTGAGTGGCGTGGGTAACAATTTGAAGCGAAGCCGAAAATTGTTATTAAAAACGCCACGAGCATTTTTTGACTCAGTTAAACAATGTTGCATACAATACTTTTTCTACGACCACTCACTTATTTTCAAATAAAATTGTAAATTTGAGAAATATTCTTAGTCAAACACAATTTTATTAATCATCAAGGTCGGACGGGAGACGTCAAAATTAAAAAAGAAAGCTCCTCTAGTCTATCGTTTACTGTTCATCAGAAATGAGATTTAAAATTAGGTTGGCAGCCATGTATTTCATTAGGTTTTGTATACATGAGGTGATTTAAAATGCAAAAAACGCACTGCGTGTAAACCCGAAGGCGCTTATAGTGAATAGACAGTATATACTTATCTTGTTGATGACATCTGTAAGGTAGGGGCTTAAAGGTGTGTTCACGACCATGTAAATGACAAATAAAAGTACGGGAGAAGAAAAAAATGTTAATGATAATGAAATTAATGAACTTGAAATAAATGTCACAAAGGAAAGTTAATAATAATATACATTTTGTCATGGCAGGTGTCCTGAACTCTTTTCTATAGTTCCATTTCTCATCCATCCATCCTCCATCACTATAGCCCATTTAGTCTTTTCCATTACTTCTCAATAGTCTCTATACGCCTGCTGGAACCAGTTTACGGATATCTTTTGCGAATGGTGCAGCAGGTGTATAACACAGCAAATTTCTCCAAAGGGCCTCTACGTGTTGGATTTGTAATCGCAAGCCTATTAAAAAACCGGGGTTTGTAAGCCAGTGATTGGAAGGCCAATTTAAAATTCCGAGTAGCCGAACGATAGCCAAGGAGATACACACGTATTTATGATTTATTGATATTTTAAACTGTCTGACTATCTCATATTACGTACAGAGTGATTTTTACCATCCCCTTAGGTTAATTCTGAGGTCATATTGATGAACATTTATATGGCTTGCCCAGCGTGGCGATTATGAGCATTTACCTCCTAATGCGTCTATACGCATAGTATAGTTAATAGGGGAGGCCTACGTCCAGCAGTGGACTGAGATAGGCTGATGAAGTCTTCTTCATCTTCTTAGATGAAGAATATATATTCAACGAATGTATCTACAGTAATACTAAGTACGTTTAACTTCCAGTTATTTCCACCGCAAACACTAATATTCGAGTAATTCTCTCATCGCATCACGTCAGCGTTCCTTAATTGACACAAAGATGGATTCAGTCAATATCTAGCCTAAACGCTATTTCTGACGCTATTGCTAAATCTAGTCCATACGCACAGCTATTCGAAATTTCAAATTGATCTCGTCAATTAAACATATTTGGTGTTTGGACTACTGTAGTGTTATTCACTAAGGAAACCGCCTTGCTAACAGCGCTGTGTCAGCGCTGCGGCAGCGTCGAGCCTAAAAATGGTATTCACTAATGCACTTTAAACGACACTAGCGCTCGGCGACGAATGCGGCGTGAGCTGGAACTACACTGCGTCGAGTGTTACCGCCTACAGTTCGACGACGAGCTGTTCTACGTTAGTGAATACCGTTTTTCGCAGCGCTGCGCTCTACGTCGAAGTGAAGGCTGTCTCGTCGTCGAGCTCGTTGACGAACGCAGCGTGAAATGTGTGAATATGAGAATAGCATAGCTGGCGGTGCTGGTTTCGACCGACTTCAAAAATCGAGGAGGTGCTCAATTCAACAGTTATTTTTTATGTATCTTACCGTCTTACCCGTCGCTAAATAGCAGTGTTTGCACTGCTGTGTTTCGGTTTTGGGGTAAGATAGCCGGTGTAATTACTGGCATAGATAGAGGCAATCCATCTAAGTCCTCAGGGTAGGCAGCGCAACAGGCGATTTTTTGATCACTATCGAACGGGTATAACCACTAGATGGTCCCAATTGCATCAGTTGGGGTTTGATGGAATCTTGGAGAAATCGGTTGAAGTCGGTTTTTAATTTGATTATGGCAAAACGATGTTTGGGAAGCTGAGTGCAAGAGTATGGCAAAATAAACACCTTACCAGGAAAACCAAGATGATCGTTTATCAAACGTGCGTCCTTAGCATACCCTTGTACGGGGCTGAGACCTGGACATCGTATGCCAAGCACGAACGACGTCTTAACGCCTTCCACATGCGCTGCATCCGAAACATTTTGGGCATACACTGGAAAGACAAGGTAACGAACGAGAGGAGGGTGCTTGAGATTGCTCAGCTGCCTAGCCTCTTTGCGTTGCTGAAGCAGAGACGCTTACGCTGGTTGGGGCATGTGTATCGTATGCAACCTTCTCGTTTGCCGCGATGTGTCATGCTTGGTGTTATAGCTTATGCCAAGAGAAATGTTGGTCGGCCAATGCTACGACATAAAGATTGTGCCAAGCGTGATATGCACGCATTCAACATCTCGGTCCACAAATGGGAAGAGCTTGCCGAGGAAAGAGATAAGTGGCGCAAACTGGTATTAGACGGGGGTAAAATCCATGACGATGTTTGGTTTAAGACACTCGCTAGTAAGCGCGCCAAGCGTCATCAGCGCGGCACCTGTTCGCCACAGGCCCACTACATCTGTCAGAGTTGTGGTCGTGTTTGGCGCTCCCGTATTGGCCTACACAGCTATGAGAAACGCTGTCTCCCCTCCTAACACTGCTTGTATGGTCTGATATAATAGACGTTCAAGGCCAAATGAATGGCAAAAACTCTTTTAAGTATGTTTGTCCGTTTGTCTTTCTCTTCCAAGTATGATAAGAGGACTTTTAGAGAGAATTGACATATAATTATTATCATGAAATGATGCAGAAATTTATTGTTATAATCTCTGTACTATTCATCGAGTATTTAGCTTTAGGAATATGTGGGTGAAGTTTTCACAAGTGCTCTACGGTGAAGGAAAACATCGTGAAGAAACCTGCGTACACCTGCGAAGAAATGTAAGGGTATGTGAAGTCCCCAACAAGTACTGGGCACGTTTGATGCCGAGTTGCTAAAAAAAACATGGCCAGAACACAACAGAATGCGGGTGAAGTTTGTCGAGATACTCTTTCTCACTCTGTATCTTTCGCTAAGCTGACTGTACGGCCGAAGCTGCAAATGAAATGAATATGGAATCAATATTATGAAGTCAGAATAGGCCTCCGGTAAGCCATGAGTCAGACAGTTCAGTGTGCATTCAGTCGATTGTTGGCGGTTTACTATTGGTTCTAGTCGAGAATGCAGCGAGTACACAATTAGTTGACATTGAAAAGTCATCCGATTTACGGTCGAATTGTTACAACGTTATAAACATTGGTCTTATAAAAACAACAATAATAAAATACACATCCATTATAGTACATTACGATATGTAAGGTAAGTATGAAATGAGTGGCGATAGTATAAGTGATAACCTCCTGCCGCCCAGAGGCCTATTAAAAGGTATCCTTAAACAAAAGAAATTATATTCTATTTAATTATTAATTTAAAATTCATTGGCAAATATTATTGCCTGGGCGGCAGAAGGTTAAAGCGAACATGGTCATTTACATTTTAAGTATGACTTAAAGCGGGATATTATATTTACGGGATATTTTGCTATCTTCATAGAGTACTTAACTCCGTGAATATTTACAACAATACTGAAATATTGGGTGCACAATTATTTCAGTATTGTTATTTTTGTTTAATAATAAATAAATATCTCGGGACATCTTACACAAATCGACCTAGTCCCACGGTAGGCTCTTAAGGCTTGTGATGTGGGTACTAGGTGACGATGTATATATAATAGATACATATAGATACTTAAATACATAGACAGCCATGACCAAGGAACAAATATTTGTGATAAATAAATACACAAATAATGTCCTCGCCGGCATGTGAACGCCGGTATCGTGGTAAGAGCAAAAGCGGATTTCACTGTCTGACTTATATCAGCGACCGTGTGCTCTCGACTTCATATTGCTGAGACCCTAGTTACACGCTTAGCTGATTCCTTGGAAATAGTACAGAAAGAGAATAACTACGTCCTAGTCGGAACTTCTCTAAGTAAATTATTAGATATTTTGAAGGACGATGATAATGTTCATAATTTTACAATTTAATTTAATGTAAAATCGGCCGTGTGGTGACGGTAATAAGAATACATTTGTCACCACCCCAACTCCTCCTGCGGGTGTCGTAAGAGTCGACTAAGGGATTGAAGTGTCACTGACTATTATATGATAAAAGATTGATGATGAGCAGCAGTGTCATCATAGAGGACACATTATTGCGATAGCCAATCCGCTTGCCCAACGTAGCGATTATAGGCATTTACCTCCTAATGCGTCTATATGCATAGTTAATAGGAGAGGCCAATGTCCAGCAGTGGACTATCAGAGACTGATGATGTATGATGAAAATTAAAACTACCTATATTTTAATATTTTGTCCGTCTCCGTTGCTTGCTTAGTAAGCCGGAGGCTACGGGTTTAAATCTCGGCGGTTATACAGGGTTATTTTTTCACCAGTACAATAAATCAACATACGTAATAGTAGTCCAAGTTACAGAATACTAACATTTTTTGTTACTACTCCTTTAGAACAAAAAAACTAAAATACCGATGTTTGAACTTATCCGCAAACCTAATAAGAAAATTGGACGCATTACGCATTATCAATGTACATAACTAGCAAAACACACGAACTGGCAACTGTTTGTTTACAACGTCATCGCACGTGGCATGACGGGTTGGAAAAACCCCACTGGGTATCAACTTATGATTATGACTTGGCAAAACAATCTTACTTGATCCCAAATCTTCCTTCATACTTGCACTACAAGTACACTACAAGACAGCACGGGCTTAGGACCGTAAAAACAAAGAATTTTTCTGTGTGTGAAGTTTGTCGAATGTTTTTAATTATGTCTGGGAAACGTGATAAAATTACAAAGTAGGACAGAAACTTTCTTCATTGAGGCGTATTTAAAAATTTGAAATCACCTTTATGCACAATGATTGGAATCAAAAAAACATACCTAAGTAATGGAGTCCATTTCTCGTACTAATTTATTAATTCACATAATTAAGCAAGTGCTCAAAATGTTGGCTGTGGTTATCTATACACACTCTTGCCCGTTTTTGAATGTTTCCTTCGATATTTCCCACCACAAGTCTGTAGTTCTCACTTTTAAGTTCATCAAATGCACTTATTATTAGATTTTTTAAGACTTTTAAATTTTGGGCCTACCCGCCGTTTCACTACACCTCACAAAAACAGTCACACGGGGTCAAATCTGTTGACCTGGCTGGCCATGGCTATAACACTGGCATTTTCCAGGCGGGGCACATTTTCCCCAATGAGAAAATAACTAGGTACGAACCATTTCGTACGAGCAATTTCCGACTGAAGGTAGTACGATGCGGCACGCGTGCACATACCTATGTCAAGCGCGGGACTGACCCTGACCTAGTAACCGAGATTAAGATAACTGCTATGTTGCCAACTCGTGCGCCGACCAGCAGGTCGCTCACGCCTTTCCGCCGCCCTCTGCGTCCCGCACCCCGTTGACGTCTTGTCCTTAGTAAGCCCATCATTTTACATTTGCATGAAGGATAAATTAATAATAAATGAAAAAAAAATATGTCAATTTTATTTGATAAATGTAATCTATTATCGATACCAAATACGTGGGAAAATTTATTGTACCGGTGAAAAAATAACCCTGTATACATAATTAATGCTTTAGCCGAATATTGAGCATTTATTTTTATTTTGTCATAAACTCGTGTATATTTACGCGAGTACATTTAGTCATTACGTGTGACATATTTCGGAGAGTCTAGGTGTCCTCATTATCAAGCACTGAGCTCGTGCTAACTAGTAAAATGTTTTTAATACAATAGTTATAAACAAAGTGCTTCCATTTCTCAAAATTATTACATTCATTCAAAACCCGACATAACCATTTACGTAGAAATAAGAATTCTAAAACATTCAGAAACGTGACACGAGCAGGTGTCATTTGTTTCTCTCCCGACTGCCGCAAGGATTGTTCGATATTGTAGTGTATTGTAAAATAACATAGACTACCGCCCAAAAGACTTAGCTTTGATGCAAATAACATGAGCTGACAAGCACTACAACTGAATCTGCGTAGTGATTATTTTATTATTTTGGAGAACAGTTATAGTACATTACAGAGGCCGGGAAAATGAGGATTTCTGGCCAAGTTGGTATATACGGATGGGTAACGAGGCCGGGAATCCGTTTTCACGCCGAGGCATGTATAATTGTATATTGCTTTCCTCAAACATATAAAGAAATACAAAAAAAGATAATGACAATGTTGTCGAAATTTGAAAAAAAAATATTTTCAGGCCTAGGCCTGAAAAGTGTTATAAAATTCCATTTCCATCCCAATGAGTTACTGCGCCCTAAAAGCGATACTTCCGAGTCTAAGTAATTTAAGAAACGTAAAGACAATATTTCATTGCATGTTTGAGAAAATATAATTACACGTGCTTTTAGTCACTACGCGCGACCTGTTTCAGAAAGCCAACCCCCCTTATTCATAAACGTTTGTCAACTTAACAAGCCACTAATAATTGTTTGTCCCTTTCGGTCTTCATAATGTGTCCATAAGAGCAAAAAGGACAAACAATTATTAGCGGCTTGTTAAGTTAACAAACGTTTATGAAGGTGGTAGGTCTATTCGTGAGCGCACGCGTACTCAATGCAAATAGACTCTCCTAGGCTCAGATATAAACCTATGCTCTCTGAAAAATACCTACATATGAATTTCACCGTTTAAAAATAAAGTTTAGTGCCAAAATAAAGTATCATTAAAAAACAAGTCAATGTTGCCCAAACTTTCTAATTTTTTTGTTGCATAAGTAACGTTCTAAGTAGAATAATTAAACTGTGTATAATTATGTATACATTTCAGAATGTTTTTTTAGAATAATTATAATATCTTCTGAGCCTACCGTACAGTTAACCATTTCTAAAACATTGTCAAAATGAAAAATGATAAAATATTTCTTACAGTTATATTAATATGTATCTCCTGCATAGTTTCCGAATGGCCTAGGGTTCCGGGTTTACAGTATGCTGAATCTAGTATAAGCAAATAGAATATTCGGTTTCAATATTGTACATTCCGATTGCTATTGTAAGTGAACCAGAGGCATATGACCTTGAACGCATTTGACACACATTGTCAAGTCTGAAGTCAAAATTATATTTTATATTCTTCCAAATAATTAAATAATAGTACATTTCGATGCAAGTGCAAAGAATTTTTTTTTCAACGAGGTTGAAAGTTGGAGCCCAAACATTTTTAATATGTCATAAAGTAAACTTGTCGAGCAATTATCGTCTAAATTTACGTGAGTAACCCGTTTGATCAATTTTTAAATAAATGTCATAAAGTAATGAGAAAAAAACCTAGTCCTCCAACGTCCGAGGTGAAGATGGAACCCTCATGCTCAACCGTGATATAATTTACGTTTATATTTACTCATACTAACATAGCCACAAAGTGAATACCGGTACAGCGACGCGGACGTGGCAGGCCCAGACGGAGATGGCGGGATGATATGGACTCGTTCCTAGACAACTGGCCGGAGGAAGCACAAAATCGGGAGTCATGGAGATCCAGGGAAGAGGGCTTTGCTCAGCAGGATACCAATATAGGCTAGGAAAAATAACTCATTGTTTTAATATTATATAACACGTAAAAATTACCAGTAGGTAAAGAAACAAAAAACATATTTCCTGGACTTTGAGCGGTGGGCTAGAATAGCAATTGGAATGTAACTGCTTTGGTATTCGGAGTGCGAGCGGCATGGCTTTTTGTTGAAGATGCACCGGAGAATCTATTCTATCCATGTGAAATGTATACTTCGCTCGGTTTGGAAATTCGATCATGTCTCAATCTTATCAAAGTTTGAGAGCCTGTTGCACCGCAGTGCAAGGATTGATTTGTAATCGCAAAATTGGTTATAAATACACAAATATATGAATTATTGGAGTATTTATTCCACGTACTCACGCCTAGTACTGTATTAGTACTGAATGCAGTATACATCATCATCATCATCATCATCATCAGCCTATGATAGTCCACTGCTGGACGTAGGCCTCTCCTATTAACTATACGTATAGACGCATTAGGAGGTAAATGCCCATAATCGCCACGCTGGGCAAGCGAATTGGCGATCGCAGTAATGTGTCCACTATGATGACGCTGCTGCCCATCATCAATCTTTAGTCAAATATGGTAAGTGACACTTCAATCCCTTAGTCGGCTCTTACGGCACCCGCAGGAGGAATTGGGGTGGTGACAAATGTATTCTTTCTGCCGTCACCACACGGCTGACGGCAGTATACAGTCAAGTGCAAAAATAAGTATCGAAAGAATCGGCTCATACATATGTTACGACGTTCTTATTACACAATTAGAGTACACTGGGACATATTTTTGAACATTTTTTTTTTCCTTCTGGAGCAATTATCTCCGAAAATATTGACTTTAGAAGAAACTTTGTTTTCTGACCCTCATTTTTTTAAGAAACCTATTCAATGCAGAAGAGGGCTATTCGAGCGATATATAAAATGAGCCCTAGAGACTCACTTAGAGATAAGTTTAAGGTTATTAATATAATGACATTGTATTCTCAATACATCTATGAGAATATTATGTATGTACATAAAAATATTATCAATTTTAGGAAAAATTGTGACATACATAATATTAATACTAGAAACAAACATAAGCTCGCAGTACCCGCCACTCGGCTCCATAAAATTAGGAAATCATTCATGGGTAATTGTGTAAGATTTTATAATAAACTTCCAGTAAATGTTACTGAATTTTCAGTCAACAAATTTAAGAATTTTGTAAAGCGTAAACTTATATCTAAAGCTTATTATAGTACACAAGACTACATGAATGATAAAACACCGTGGGAGTAATTTAGGATTTAATTATTAGTTTGTTAAAGTCATGACATTCAATTACGATAATTTACGCTTGGAGACCTTGTACATCTCCAAACGTGCATTATATAATGTTATTATTATATACCTATTCGGAGAGAAACCTTACTTCTCTATAAATTATTGCTTATAAATGTTGTGACTTTTAGGACTTTACATCTCTTGTTATTATTATTATATTTCAATTTGTTTAAAATCAATTTTATGTTTTTTTTTTTAATGCATGTTAGTTGTAAGATGTACCATCATTGTTTGAAAAAATAATTCCCGCCAAGTTTCTTACCGGTTCTTCTTGGGTCAGCGGTGTAGGGTTCGAACCGGAAGTAGTTTTCATATCTAAACGATTCAAAAGAGTTTGTTGCTATTCCAATTTGAATAAAGAATTATTTGACTTCGACTTTGACTTTGACTTTGAATGATACCCCACATCCAAAAAAAAACATCCCCACTTCCCCACTTGGGGAGGTACCCGAAAAAAATATATTTTTCTAGTTTTTATTAGACCACTTTGTCAGCATGATTAATATGTATACCTGGTACCATATTGCATATTTCTAGTATTAACGGCCTCTGAGCTATCCTGCGGACAGACGGACATGGCGAAATAATAAGGGTTCCGTTTTTGCCATTTTGGCTACTGAACTCTAAAAAGAAAACAAGCGTTGTTCTTAACCACTGTGTTATATGACAGTACTTCTGATGGAATGCCGAGAGTTTAGTTTGTGGATGTTCGTAGTTGCAACTTTACTGACATTTCGTAACCAATATTACACGGTTCCATGTGATATTTTCGGAGTAATTAAATCAGGACTATGTCTCAGGGTGACAATGTTCAAATTTTACAAGTTGATAAAAGCGTTACATGGGACCTTGTAATGTTAAGGCAGCGATTTCTTTCCGAACACGATTTTACGTGTTTTGTTTTTCAGTGAAAAATAACATTCAACTTATTGCACACGATACTTCCGCTTAAAATGTTGTCTATTTTTATTTTAAAAAGGCAAAATAATCATTTATCCCTGGTGTGTATCTACAAAAAAATGGGTAAATGTTAAAACATTTTTATTGGTAGCGCACACAACGTTTAAAAATGCTGAACTACAAAAGAAAAATAATATTTTGTTCTACAAAAATATACAATTTATGAATTGCAAGCAATCTCAGTTCTCGTTTTCATTACTCGTACATAATTTTATAAATATCTTTAGTTATATTTGTTGCATAAACTTGTTTTATGTAATTGCTTAAATCAATAAATACGTATATGAACAACAACACATAAAAACATAGGTAGAGTCGAGTGCATTAATATATAGACACATTTGTAAGGGATCACAGGGTATGGAGAAGTGTATATAATATTAATGCCTTGACTGTACCTATATACATATACATAATACAATGTGAAAAACTATTATGCTAAACAGCTGTCATGATAAGTCATGCATGATAATGATATTAATGATTTAAGTCCGACTTTATCGCTTAAGACTAGAAACGAAATAAACCTAATCATCATAAGCCCAATCAATAAGGATAAAAGCTAATATATAAATGTCGATAAATATATTACAAAACTGATATTCAGTTTTCGTTGAACAGTTCCAACATTTCTAGATATAGGAGTCTAGTACTTATTGCTATGATTGTAAGAGCGATAAGAGTCGAGAAGTTTCGAGATGCAAGAACTATACCGAAATCACTGTCCAGTCCGAATATCTCGTGTCTGCAAGTTATTGGGATATTTCGATGGTCCAAAGTAAGAATTGCGGCGGGTTTAAAGTAAACTTAAATAAAAATCATCATCATCAAGCCCGTCACAGAGCTCGGTCTGCTGCTTTATGCATCCAGTTTCTGCCAGCCTCCTTATGAAAACCACCCCTATATTTTTCGGTTTTTGAACCTAAATGCATGGAGTTCCAGATCTGGAACGAGAAAAAACATTGTTCTAACAAACTTTTTTTTTTTTAACTACTGACTTTTTATTCATTTTATCATGTTTCCGTGAACGCAAATCTCTATTTGAAAGAAGAATTCTGTTTTCACGCAAAAAAGTCAAGCATTTAAGGGTTAGAAGTCTTCGTCGCGCAGCCATGGCAATTGGCTCTTGAAAAAACTCCTCGAATATGTAGCGAAACATGTCGAGCATTTTTCGTGAGTAAACCGGGTGAAATGTAATAGTACTCCCTTATTCATAAACGTCTGCTAACTTAACAAGGCGCTAATAATTGTTTGTCCCTTTCGGTCTTAACAATGTGTCCAAAAGAGCAAAGGGACAAACAATACTAAGCGGCTTGTTAAGTTACTTAGCAGACGTTTATGAATAAGGGGGTTAGTATGTACGAGTAAGGAGTTAGCAATTTGAGCAACCCGCCTAAGACTTACATTTTACACCACACCGCCGATATCCAAGCTTAGTTTGAAAGGAGGCATTCGGTCGGAAACTTATGGGGTATGGATTAATTCCTATAGATATATAGGTAACTGGCATTCAGTAGCGACAAGTTTTTTGACAGATCTTTGTGAGTTAGGTTTGCGGCGCTATTTAGATGCTCATTTTAATGTTTTTGCTTTAGACGGATTTTCATGAAAAGTGTCTGGACATTTTAGTGATTTTTATGTGGGTTAGACAAGTGCAAAAATATATATCAAATTGTAATAATATATTTGGTATGTGATATCTTACATGTATAATAATACCGGAAACATGTGGTATTTTTATTAGTTACGATGGTTTCCCGAGGGCTTATTTTTGTGTTATTATCAGAAATTTGTATATACGCTAAGCAATGGTTGTTTTCTAAATATTTTAAGGATGCAACTGTTAAGTAACTAACAACTACAACACAAGCCGTAATTGAGTTTATTATCGGTCTAGGTTGATTCGTGTAAAAATGTTCAATGATAACATTTATTTATAAACGTTAAGTAAAATATATCGACAACAAAATGTGCCTATTTTGCGTAGGTCCCAACGCTGGTCAAATACTTGTTGGGAACTTCTCGTACATCCTTGGATTTCCTCGCAGATGTATGCAGGTTTGCTCACAATATTTTCCTTCGCCCCTTAAGCACTGGTCTTAAGCAAGTAGCTCGCGGTGATACCAGTGCTTTAGGCACTTGTAAATATCAAATTACATTTTGTACATAAGTTTTTTGAAAAACTTATTGGTAGTAGGCGTAGCAGCCGTTCAATTTACCGCTCGACCACAAGCGCGTTTACTAAATCATCATAATTATCGTTTTCAGCCGTTAATTGCCCTCTGCTGAATATAGGCCTCTTTTCCTGCCCTGTACGCCACTAATCCCAATGCTGAGCTCATCATCATCATAATATCAGCCGAAAGACGTCCACTGCTCAACATAGGCCTTCCCCAAAGACTGCCACTATAACCGATCCTGTGCCACCCGCATCCAGCTGACTCCAGGTCCTGAGCTAGTTTTTACTAAAAAGCCCCTTTGAAGCATCTCTTTGCACAATTGCAAATAAATTGGCGACTAGTACATTTTGACGTATTAACGCGTAAATTCTTCACGTAAATCACACATCAAAGACTCACGGTTGAATTGGTTAATCGAATTACTTCCGTCATCCAGAGAGCAATAAGCTTAGAAACCTTACGTACTTCGGTTTATGATCTAGAGGCTATTAGAATGTGATTTTGTGAATGGTTTCATTTTGAGATATTATATGAAGCGGTGGTGGCTCAGTGGTTTAGACGTTTGACTTTCAATCCGGAGGTCGTGGTTTCAAATCCTGGCTCGTATCAATGAGTTTTTCCGAAACTTATGTACGGAATATCAGATGATATTTACCATTAGCTTTCGGTGAAGGAAAACATCGTGAGGAAACCTGCATACATCCGCGAAGAAATTCAAAGGTGTATGTGACGTTCCCAACCCGCATAGGGTCAGCGTGGGGACTATAGCCCAATTCCTCTCATATGTGAGAGTAGGCCTGTGCCCAGCAGTGGGACATTATATAGGCTAAAATATTATATTTTAATATTATTACTTATATTATATGAAATAAGCGTTTTGTATGGAGAATTTTGTGTATATTTTTTTCATGTCATAATCAGAATGAACCAAATTTTGCCAGTAATATTAGACACTTCTAAGGTATGTTGTGGTATATATCTATTTCATAAAATAAGGTACTATAACATATTTATGTACACCTATTCCCAACATAACCGGCAGCATATGGCAAGAGTTGTTTTCAATGCTTATTTTAGAATATCACTCAAGGAAAAAATACAATTATTAGTGTGAAAAAAACCTTTGTTTCACAGTGCACTGCTAAAAACAAAGTAGCTCTTTACATAATAAAATCAGGGACCAAGTAAACTCTATGATCAAAAACCATATCCGTTGTGAATCTTTCTCTTAATGGTCTCATCGGAAGATCAGCGTTGGCTCTCGCCAGCAACATGCTGAGATGAGACCATGTCGTGGCACCTTTTCTTTTTCTTTTGTGTACTGTCATACCTGCTTTGTCCTTTTTAATGTGTGTCACGAATAAATTATTTTCTATTTCTAAAAACGCCAATTTCATAGGCAATGACGCAATATTTATTGCAATAGGCGACGGATGGAGATGCTTTATTATACATAGGTGCTTTACTTACCTATTTAAAAATGAGGGGTTCCTAATTATCCTATCGGAGGTTCCTCATTATGCACATCATCAGCCTATTTCAGTCCACTGGCTGGACGTAGGCCTGTTTTTATTTGTACTTTAGACGGATATAGAAAGTAGTGCCCACAATTGCCACGCCGAGCAAGTGAGTTGGCGATCGCAGTCCACTATGATGACGCTGCAGCCCATTATCAATATTCTATCAACAAATGGCCAGTGATCCTTCAATCCCTTAAGCCTCTTAGATACCCACAGGAAGAGTAGGGGTGATGACAAGAGAAATGTATTCTCACTTCTGTCACCACACGGCTAATTGGGTGAATATCTGAGCGTTTCAACCGCCTAATTTTGGTGGCATCATTTTTGCTGAAGTTTCTAAAACTTGAAAAAAATGCTATACTTCGTCATTTGTATAAGGTACCGAGCCTCCTTCAAATGACAAAGTAGCACATTGTAACGAATATAAACTTTGGCAAAAATGTTGCCACTAAAATTAGGCGGTTGAAACGCTCAGATATTCAACCAATTATCAATCATCATGGTTACGATGGATGATTACGAGTACGAAAATGTAGGTCTCCTGTTCTAAAAAGGATTTAACTTTAGTTCAAATATTTATAATTGTTTCATCGCGTAAGTAAATTATTCACTTGTGTGTAGTGAAAATCGTTCACATTAAATCAAATCGTTGTTTTTGGTATTTGAACGGGTATTCAGTAAGGTATTCCCTTTGAAGTGAGCGTCTTACAGATTATAGGGAAACACGAAGCAATAGCCAGCTTAGCACATTATACATATGTACATAGAACATATTATACGTATATACAGGTACAGTATAACATGTAACTTAAGGCTGAATCACAATGGATACGTGTGCAGCATGTGAGCGTTTGCGCGGCGTGCGTGTGCGTTGTAGTGACGGTAACGTCATAATAACGTAACGGCACACTGCTTGTACGTCACGCGCACGCGCTCGCCACGCAAGCAGTCTGCCATCTAATATGACATTTACATACGCTACAACGCACATGCCACGTCCACACGCATACGCACTTTCTGCACACTTACCAGGGGTGGCTTGGTCTTAATGGTGTTGGGATACTGGAGAAATGTCCAAACACTGTAGTAACCATTACTTATTTTGTGAAGTTGCCATGCCATTGGCAGCAGATTTATACAAATACAGCGGGTACTATATCTTGAAAAAACAGTCATATACCTAGATTATTTTTTTGAGTAGATACATATTTTTAATAATTTATTTTTTACTTTTATTTTTGGTAATCACTCTGTTATGCAATATGAATAAGTGCTGCATTTGGTAGGTACATCTATTATTATAAATATAATGAAAATAGAAAAAACGTAAAAATCTTTGAAATGTAACATAAAACTAGACACCAAAACGCAAACAAAAAGAATAGAAACATTAATAATTGTTGAAAAACCAGTTGTCTGAAAAACCAACTTCAATAATAACCTATTCTTATTCGTAATCAAATACAATTTGAATCATTTTATTGCTACAAAAAAACTCCACATACATTTTTGGCGAAGTATGTAAAGTCCATTTCTAATACGAAGGCCTGATTTCATTTGACAAAGTCATTAGGCGTGAACAATAGGATCAGTGATAATAAAAGATACCTGGCCAGACCCTTTTGTGGCGTGATGTTCTTTACATATATCGGTAGACGACACGTGCCAATTTGTAGTGGACCAATTAAATGACAAAAGTTGCGTGTGGCTTCGGGCCTTCGTATTTGAAATGGACTATACCTTATATGCTAGAAAAATATCTAGGTATACTTAAATGTCTTCGAATTTTGTTTCGTAGTTTATAATATACAGTGTGTGACTCCTTAGACTATCAGCAATAATCTTGTAAAGGTCCCGGTGTTTCAAAGTGGTTAAGTTCGGAGATATTGTCATTCAAAGCTATGGACCTTTAGTACTGGATCTTGGCATCACGATGTCGTAGCTTGTCAGTCGCAAGACATCTTGATAGTATACCAGGTAGGAAGTCATAACAATAATTTTGTTTGCATTTTTACACTAATTTGATACGGTTTTAAAAAAAAAATTGTACATTTTTCAATGATTCAAAAATGATAAGTTATTGATAACTTTTAATTCAACCCATAATAATGAAAAATACATGAACAAAAAATTACAAAAATTTTTTTTTTTTTTTAATTACAATATGTGGAAATGATTGTTGATCAGCTTATTAATGCACCGTTTAAATTTTCACCCCGGTTGTAGGCCTCACACTGTATGTCGTAGCGAGAGCTACAGAGTGCTACGAAGGACTACGAGAGGCTACGTAATGTAGCTCAAAGTTTTGTAGTTCTGAGCATTCAAAGTGTTCGCTTACTTGTCTTTGAAATTGTTACTTTACTTTGACCAACCATGTCGTCAGTATAAGGCGGCAAATGTAAATTTTCTATCGGCAGTCAACTTTCTGAGAATGGTCATAGTTTTCATTCCCATACGGTTTCCGTTTATTACAAGTGCATAGGTAGCCATATACACCGTTATTAAAATGGTTGGCGAGTTATTCACTTTTTTCCACTAGGGGCTTTTTTTTTATTCATAATAGGTAGACGTTTGACCACGACCATATCTGCTGGTAAGTGATGATGCAGTCTACGGTGGAGCACGTTTAGCTATGAGATACCTATTCACTCTTGCCTTGAAGATATTCAAATTCTACATTCACATGCGGAAACACAGTTTCGGGCAAGGCATTCTACTTTTTGGCAGTTCGCAGTTTTTTGGCAGTCGAAGCGAAACGCTTCATGCGTATTTTGATGTTCTCGATGATTCATCTCCACTATGGTCAAAAGCAAAATCAAAATAAATGTTTATTCAATTCTGTATAGCAATCATTGCACTCCAGGGCTCCAAGATACATGCTCAGCCTAGTTTGGGGTCCGCCGGATATTGGTGCATTCAGACCAAACGAGCACTCGCTATTCTATTCCCCACTCTACGAAATCAACGAATCACGTTTTGTGTAACGATCGAATTTCGTAGAGCAGGGGGTTAAAACAGCGAATGCTCTTTTGGTCTCAATGCACCTTTAAATAAATACACAAAAAATGCCCTCGCCGGTATTCGAATCCGGAACCTCCAGATTTGTAGGCTGGGTCACTGCCAACGAGACTACGGAAGTTGACAAATACATAATAAGATATCCCGCTTATTTGTCATTGAAAAACTGACTCGAGCATTCGATCAAAATCGTAGAAAACTTTTAGTCTTCGCGGATATCCTCCAACGTCTGATTGACATTTTCACCGATATGATGACAAAATTGACTTTACTTATCAGATGACGCCCACGAAGACCGAGATTGGTTCCTAATTCCAATTTACTATAAATACACATAATTTCCTTGCCAGTTGACGTGAGATGGAATCGGACATTTAAAGGGCTTAATTAATAAATTAGCGAGTTAGGGACTCTGTGTACCAGAGTTGTGAGACCTCAAAATAGGTATCGATTTGGTTATTAATCAATAATTTGGTGATTAATCATTGGTTTCCTCAAATCCTACTTCCTGAATGCAAATTCTTGTAAATGAATGAAAATTACCAAAAGCGCCTTACATGTACCTATAACATTTGAAGAGATCCCTCGATGTCACCAAGATCCCATCATCAGACCCCGACTTGGTGCTAACGGGACCATCTCGGGGTTATACCCGTTTGATAAAAAAAATTATAGTCGATTTTAGGAGATTTCGAGCATCATACATAAAAACAGTAAACAATTGTCAAATATACTTTCGGAGCAAATAGGCTGTAACAGAGTTTAAGGTACGGAACCCTAAAAACGCTACTACTAAAAAGCACTAGAATTTTTCATTTAGGCTCAATTTTACGAAACATTTATTCGAAGAATAACGCTTATTCTCAGGTACTAGTGTCAAATTAATGAAGTTTTGACATTGCTTCAAGAATAACGTTTATTAGTGTCAGCCTTCGTATCTTGGTTGGTAGTGACCTTACCTACGAAGCTGGAGGTTCTAGGTTCGAATCCCGGCGAGGGCATTTTTGTATCTATTATTTATCACAAATACCTGTTCTTTGGTCGTGGCTGTGAATGTATTTAAGTATCTATATGTATCTATCTATTATATATATCGTCGCCTGGTACCCACATCGCAAGCGTTAATTGAGCTTACCGTGGGACTAGGCCGATTTGTGTAAGATGTCCCAAGATATTTTTTTTTATTTATACTTGGATAGTAATGTCAAAACTCCACATTAATTTGACATTAGTATCCGAGGGTAACCGTTATTTTTAGAATAAAATTTCGGTGAAATTGTGGGGTTACTCATTAGTAACCCCACAATTACCAAAAAGAAATTGCCAAAATTTCAGATCCCAAAAAATGTTTCCCAAAATTTCATTTGCCAAATAAAGATTTGCCAATATTATTTTTCCCAAAAAAATGTTACGCAAACGTTTTACTTAGTTTAAGAATGTTAAGGCAATGAATCACTTACCAAGTAATGTTTTGACCAATTTACATTAAGTAAAATGTTTCAGTTGGCAAAACATATTTTACGCGAATAAAATAAGGCAAATGATAATATTAAGTATTTAATGTTAAATTATAAAAAAAATAACAATATTAATATTCAAACACAGTAGACCCCTTTTTTGGTTTTGCACAAATGAGGATACGTAAAAAAATAATTAAAAATACTTAAGTATTTTTTAGACAACGCTTTTCACTCCGCCCTAGCCTAGAAACCTAACCAATCCAAGTTGGTTTTGTCATAACAAGTAATTTGACTAAATGTTTATTGTGTAATTTTTTTGCCTTAATAAAACATTTAGCAAATGACCAAATGCTTAAAGAAAATTTGACCAAATGAAAATATGCGTATTGTAAACTTGCCAAAAATAGCATTGACAAATAAAACATTTGCTAAAATTTGTTTGGCTAATGAAATTTGACCAAATTCTTTTTGGGAAAACGGCAGGCTTCCGAAATTCCCGAAATTGTGCCTTAGTACTATAGCCACGTACACTACGTACAGTGTCACGAGTCAAATAGGCTCCCAGACAATTCTTGATTAGCAATGACATGACATGATTTGTAATCAAACCACATTGAGCGGCGCCATTGAAACAGCAACAATACACATTTAGACCCTATACAGGATGAGGTGACACAATGACGTTTTGTCTATTATCTGAGGTCACAGGTGATGGGTCCTCAAGTGTTAATGCAGGATGATTTTTATTTACCGGCCAAATTTTAGAGGGTTAATTGATCATATTGGTGAACTCTTACTAGGGGACCGACATCCGATTCGAAATTAAAATCTGATGTTCCATACATTAGGTTCGTCAGCCTCCGTAGCCTAGTCGGTAGTGACCCTGCCTACGAAGCTGGAGGTTCCGGGTTCGAATCCCGGCAAGGGCATTATTTGTGTATTTATTTATCACAAATATTTGTTCCTTGGTCATGGTTGTCTATGTATTTAAGTATCTATATGTATCTATCTATTATATATATCGTCGCCTGGTACCCACATCACAAGCCTTAATTGAGCTTACCGTGGGACTAGGTTGATTTGTGTAAGATGTCCCAAGATATTAGGTACCTCCTACTAATATCTTAGGGTTTGTACTACTATTAATATCTGTATAATGGTTTCGGTTTTTAACTGATTTAATGTGACATTGAACTCAACGAAATTCATTTATTAATTGGTGATTATAAATCGAAATAAATAACAACATCCCTTTTTTAACTTCTTTTCTTTCTTCCCTCACTTGTCCCGTTTCCTTGTTCTTCATCCGATCTTTCCATTTTGATCATTAGTTCATAAACACAATGAACATTTTCATCTTTATTATGATAATATTAATTAGGTATGTCTTCAGTATGTTAGATGGCATAAACTTGTCCAATCTTCGGAAACCCCGATCGACCGAGTAGCCGAGGGGTGCAGGCATCAGCCGCAAAAACTGAGCACGTGGGTTCGATCCCCACCTCGGACGTTGGTTATCTTGGTCGTTTTTTCTTTGTTATATGACATCCAATATTTATCATTTATGTACTATTAAGTAGTGTGACTACTGGGGAAAAATTAAAGCACAAATCAAAAATATTTAGTCAATAAATAATTTGATTTGTGTTTTCACAATACGTTTTCTAACAAACTAAATAATTATGAACAAAATTGAATTCCCACGATAAATCCTCATATTCCTCATATCCCTTCATCAACTGTGCGTTACAAAGCCTACTCGGTCAAACGAGTCTTACTGCAGGTAATCGGCTGGAAGGTCCAAATGCAACATAAATAGACATCTAAGGCATTCAAGCCTACTGAGCTTGATTGAGTCTCTTGGGAAGCAATAATTTAATCTAATACAGAGAATTTAGTCTACTGTTGCGAACTAATTACTGTTACTGTGGCGAACTAAAGTAGATGGGTATATTTAATTACATTTACATTCATATAGTTTTGTAACACAATGTTTGGTAACAATCTTTAGAAATGGAAAAGCGGTACCTCCTGGCACAAGCTATTTTTAAGCTTAAAAGGAGGTTCAAATCACTAGCTGTAAGTTGAAAATTGTGAAAGTAAAATAAACATTTTATTTATTTTTATTATTAATCGACTTAAAAAACGGAGGAGGTCTCAGTTCAACTAAATATTTTCAGATATAATCGCTCCAGATTAAACAAACATCGTGTTCGTTTTGATTCAATATTTTATTCCGTAGGTCCAAAAATATAAAAAAAAAATCACGAATGAAGTTACAGATTAGAGATTAACTTCTTTCAAATAGAACAATTTCGAACATTTTTTTGTTGTATAAAAGGTCCTGGTAGAATATCAGCGATGTGGCATGCTGCATGCTGCATCATTATGCTGAGCCAGCACCTATTCTCTGCCACGACACATGGCTTCATTAATTATTGATAAGTTATCCTAAGTTGCATGTTTTTCTGTAGTTTATCTTTGCTTTGTACCTACTATTGTGAACGCCATGTATGTTGTGGATATGAATAAAGTCTTTTATCTATCTATGTATCTATCTAACATACTCGTAGTTGTTTTTGAATAACTACAGAATCCTACACTGAGCATAGCCTGACGTGATCTTGGCCGGTTTTTGTTATGTAATCGAATAGGTATAATTCTGAGATGGTCCCGTTGGTACCAGGTTGATCTCTGATGATGGGATCTTGGAGAAATCGGTTGAAGTCAGTTTTTATATTTTTTTCATTTGATGATCATGAAGACGGAATCTTGCGTGTATGCATGGATGTCGTAAAAGTAATTGTTCAATAAATAATGTATTTTGTTTGAGCCAGTCACCGTCGCCGTATTAGATGAAAAATTACTAAATGAAATTCAATCAGCGATAAGAAATTCAATCAAAAATGTAATTTTTGACAGAAACTTGTTTGAACCAGAAATCGGAACCGATTTTTGAGAAAATTCGGTTCGATTCCCACCTCGGATGTTAGTAATCTTGGTAAATTTTTCTTTGGTATTATGACATTTATAAGCAATCTTCATCCGTTTTTCTGTATGGAGAAAATACCGGTTTCAGATCCCTGGTTCAACACAATACAATATCGAATACTGGACCTCTATACCGCCTCTATTACTACCCTTCGTTTTGTCATCAACAAATTTTTAATGAACCAATGTAATATTTAGCCTCGCCAGACATTCACCCTGACCCTAGAAAGGTCGCTCAAAATAGCCCAATATTCGAATTAGAATGCAGTTAGAATCTATATTCGTGAATCGAATTTATATACAGTTATGATTCATCAACAAGGTGAAGGCTGTGTGAAGTAAGAATACATTTATCACCACCCCAACTCCTCCTGCGGGTGTCGTAAGAGTCGACTAAGGGATTAAATTGTCACTGACCATTCGACAAGATTGATGATGGGCAGCAGCGTCAATACTGCGATTAACGTCACTGGGTGACTACTTATTACCCACAAGCTTGGATTGAGCTTATTGTGGGATTAGATATTTTTGTATAAAGGTGCATTCAGACCAAACGAGCATTCGCTATTTTAACCCCCTACTCTACGAAATTCGATCGTTACACAAAACGTGATTCGTTGACTTCGTACAGTGGGGGATAGAACTGCAAATGCTCGTTTGGTCTGAATGTACCTTCAGCCACTCACTTGCTTCATGTAGCTTTTGTTACATGTCATCACTCTTATTTTACATAGACATAGAGTCTATCGCAAAAATCAAAGCAAGTGAGTGGTTAGATTATACAATGATATTTAACTCACGATTAAGTACCTCGATAGATACTTTGTTAACCAAGTTACATTTTAAAGCCAAATCTAAATTCGTGTTAAGCCACTTCCTAGTTAGCCAACAGTTACTAAGTTAGTTAGTTAGTATTGAACTTGCGACCGTGAGTTGGCACGCCGCCCCTATGGCGCGATTTAGTTTATTTGATCATGTGGGTACGTCTAACATTTTAGCAGCATATGTAAATTACTGATGAATAATTGAAGATACATACAAGATGTTTTCAAATTCGTTACCGATACCTTAGCCCTGTATATCATTCAAGATCACCGATTTCAAATTTTTAAACAAAGGATAGAACATATTAAAACAACAAACTTAATTTCTCTATTTTATTTAATTATTATTATTTACTGAAAACAATGAAGGAAACAAAAATATCCCATGCCTACCTATTTTGAGAAATACGTATTATTAAGTATGAAATACAATACTTATACTTTTAGATTAACGTTCTGAACAATTTCGGACACTAGAAAAATGAATTTATAGTTTTCTTTTATTTTAAGAAATATGCATAGGTACATTACGTGTTGTTCAATATTTTCCGAAACTTTAACCAAATATCGACTTTGAGCATGTAACGCCATCTCTTGGAGATTGCAGAAATGTTTTGACCATTCATCGGTATGTATACTACAAGCTACAATGCACCAAAACAAGTTTAAAAACTTGTAATAAAATTTATGAAGGGTTTTTCTTTCCGTGTGGGATTCATATTGTAATTTCGAAAAAAAAACCTCTTTCTGTGAAATGTTGATCAGCTGGTGGAACCGTTGTGTATGGAAAGGCCCTTTATTTTTTCAAGAGTTCGATACGAGTCCCATGAGGAAAGTTGCTCGTTATGCATAGGTGCTATAAGAAATCGGTAATTATTTTGAAAACACCTTATTATATTAAGATATTATAAATTACAAAAACTAGATGTCATAATACCAAAAGAAAAAATCGGCCAAGTACGAGTCGGACTCGCGCACGAAAAATTCATAAGAAAACGTGTGTTGTATGGAAGCACCCTTTAAGAATATAGTTTATTCCACTTTTTAGTATTTTTTTTATTTCGGCAACAGAAATACAGAATCTTTGAAAATTTCAACTGTCTAACTATCATGGTTCCCGAGATACAGCTCTTACCCATCATACAAACCTTAATTTTAATGAGCTTATTTACAAACTTTCGATTTATGTTAGAATTAATACCATGTTCCAAAAGCCTCATCAAAAATACCGTTACATTACATCATACCGCACCTTTGTTAAACAAACATTTTGTATAAAGTTTACCCGCATTGTATACAGGGTGCATCGTATTCGAAGCTACAGGTTGGTTCAATATCCAAGCCTCAACTTTGCTGAAGATTAAGTGTACATGCATTATGTATTGGCCCCGCGGGTTTTGGGACACACTGACATAGCGGATGGAAAGCAAGCTTGATTGCAAAACGATTGTCCTATGTGTTGCTTTTTTTCAGTAATGAATATTTGAAGGGTCCACGGAAATAGTACATTACTGCAGCCGCCGGGAAATAGGGGGTTGCAGGCTGAGTATTATAGACTAGGCTAGTTACGAAGCCTGCAAGCCCCTTTCACGGCTAGGCATGTATAGTGCTTTTCTCAAACTAATGCAATGAAATAAATAAATACACCATTCAAATAATAAATGTTTAATATGGTATAATTTAAACACAGTACTGCCAAATCTTGTATTTTCATATTTGCAGCCTTAAACATACTGGCAATTTTAGGTACATAGGTACCTAAAATTGCCAGTATGCTTAACTACATTTTCACTCCATTTATAACATGAGTTAAACTTAAAATAATATATGTTAAGAATAGTTACAATCTCACTTTAAGTATTTTAGTAATTAGTGTTATTACAATACAGCGAATTGCATAATAAGATATGCAATTCGCTGTATGAAATCATGTTTTTGAACGCAACTTTAGTAGGATAACTGAGCCTCCGCCCTTAATTCTGGCGGTGTACAGATTGTTTCTTCATTGCTGCTATCATCGGAACTCATATTTAATCTTATTTTATGAACATCGACAATAAAAATTAATTCCACTTGAATAAAGGCTTTTTTTTTAATTACCCTTTAATCCCGCCAATTTTTTTTTTTATGGAAATGATCCATTTTTCGCTTGTGCAGTTTTTGGATAAACCGTATTAGGGCTGTTATACACAACCTAATAATTAGGTATTTAATGATAAATAAAAATATAAAGCAAATGATATTGAATGTTTTCTTGTTACTGGTGAATTGAGTTTCGTTTATTTAATAAGTTGAAGTATAAAATTGAAATAAATCTAATCATACAGATTTTTTTGGGATTATCAGTTCGTGTGTAATAGGCATTAACGCGAATATTTTTACCTATTAAAAGAACAGTTGCTTAACCTGTTTATGAACACAGACGCCATGTTTATTTTCAAATTAAAAACAAAATACTTCCCGGCCTAGGCCTGCAACGACATATTTCCCGGCGGTGAATGACACACGTAATGACAACATTTCATTGCATGTTTGAGAAAAAACATGTCCAGCACCTAAAAAAACAGGGCAAATTCATGACTTATTCCGTTAAAAGTACGGTGGTTTTTCCTTGTGTAATTTGAATTGACTAGACACGTTTTTTCCGAGGACCCTTCATTTATTCTGTGATTGTCTCTTTCTCTCTGTCACATATTTAAGTGGCGTAATTTTATTAGCAGTAACAATACATTTGTCACCAACCCACCTCTTCCCGCGGGTGTCGTAAGAATCGAATAAGGAATGAAGTGTCATTGACCTATCATTTCATCATCATCATCATTAGCTTATGTTAGTCCACTGCTGGACGTAAGATTCTCCTATTAACTATGCGTATAGACGCATTAGGAGGTAAATGCCCATATCGCCACGCTGGGCAAGCGGATTGGCGATCGCAATAATGTGTGACAAATGTATTCTTACTGCCGTCACCACACTGCAACCTATTATTTATTGAATGTTAATGATGGGCAGCAGTATTATTGTAGTTGGCACACTATTGCTATGGTGATGATCAGGGGCATTTACCTCCTAATATGTCCATACGCGGAGGTGATAGGAGAGGTCTACGCACAGCAATATTTTTTTTTGTGACGAAGGTAGACAACTGAGCTCTCAGCCCACCTGATGGAAAGCGGGAACTGAGGCCCATGGACACAGTGACCAAAAATCGCCTGTGCGCTGCCTATTCTGAGGACTTAGATGGATTGCCTCTATGCCAGTAATTACACCGGCTATCTTACCCCCAAATCAGAACACAGTTCTAACTATTTAGCGGCATGTTAACGGGTAAGACGGTGGTAGCTATCCGGGCGGACTCTGCACGAGGTTCTACCACCAGCAAAAACTAAATATACTCAAATAGACTGATGGTGAATGTTGAATATTAGTATTATATAATTATAGCCAAACACCAAAATGACTTTGCGCGGGATTCGTGGCGACATTCATAATATTTCTCATATATCGTCATATATCTCATAATCGTTATCTAAAAGAGAGAAAGATGGTTTACTGGTATAGCCTATGTAGCCTAATTGGTTTGGTAGTGACCCTGTCGATACCCAGCGAGGGCATTATTTGTGTATTTATTTATCACAAATATTTGTTCCTTGATCGTTCCAAGTTCCAAGATGATTTTTTATTCACCGATCCAATTTTAGATGTTTAATCCTGAGTTCATATTGATAAACTTTTACTATTGGGACTGACATCCAATTCGAGATAAAAATCTGATGTTTCATACAAACCCTGAGAAATTAGTAGGCAGAAATGTATTATGTATCGTACCTAATTACCTTACTCACAAGCCTTAATTGACTTCCATACCGTGAGACTAAGTTGTTTTGTGTAAGATGTCCCAAGATATTTATTTAATTATGACTACTGACATTATAATGTTCTCAAGTTGTATAAAGGCGGCGTCAATGTGTCCGTAAAACACAGCTGACTTATTGTGCCGCTTTTGTTCGGCTATGTTAAGGCTCCTCAAAATTTTATCAAGCCCCGAGCTACGCGAGTTTGGCTACATGCTGCTGTAGCCCGACCGTGAGTTCACAAGTAACGTTTATACGATAGGTAAAGAACGCCATCCTACGAGCAAATAAAACATGGAAGCCGCACGCCATACTAAATTGCCTTTCGAAAACGGTCCTGAATTTTAGTTGACAAGTATCACTGAGGGAGTGATACAATGCATCACGGTAATTAATTTCAATGTCAACCTATAAAAACTTAAACCGCCATTTAAAAATAGTTGTGATAGGTCCATCAAAGTTTTGATTGGCTATATTCTATAAACATTTGTCAAAGATGTTGCCCTGAAATATGCGCGGTGTTAAGAAAAGCGCTATGTCCTATCCATCTTGGCACAATTGAAAAAAAAAATTGTGGGCATTTTTGAGCTGGCGTTTGACGTCCATGTTATATATGGTCGCAGACGCCATCATACTCGCTCTAAAGGCCCGGCCACGACATTGGTCTAAGGCGACCGGCTTGGCGGAAAACCATAAGTGCGAGAGGGAGAACCCATATCGGCATCCCGCTCCAACTCAGGGATTCGCTCGCCGCCGGTCGCCTTAGACCAATGTCGTGGCCGGGCCTTAATACATCAGTGTGAGCTTGACAGAGTTCTACGTATCGAGTAAAAGTTTTAGTTTATAGTTCGTGAAATATAAATTGGTAACTTTCTACCTACATTATAGTAAAAATAAACATTCAATTTATATTTCTCGAATAATACGAGTATTCATCTGTGAACCTGTATGGCACTGCAAAACAATAAAATACAAGCCAACTTAATCCCACTCCGATAATGTTTTGTCTGCTTTTTTTACGAGAGCGGCATGGGATCACGAGCATGTCACCATAAACCTAACGGAACCGTTACTTGGCCTTGTAAGAATACATTTGTCACCCCACCCCAACTCCTCCCTCGGGTGTCGTAAGAGTCGACTAAGGGATTGAAGTGACACTGACGATTATTTGATAAAAGATTGATGATGGGCAGCAGCGTCATCATAGTGGACACACTACTGCGATCGCCAATCTACTTGCCCAGCGTGGCGATTATGGGCATTTACCTCCTAATGCGTCTATACGCATAGTTAATAGGGGAGGCCTACGTCCAGCAGTGGACTATCATAGGCTGACGATGAGACGTTACTTGACAACACATGATACGGCTACTGTTCTATACCAGGACAAAATGTTTGAAAAGTTATTCGTAAATTTTAAAACTAGTTTCGTGAGCCGTAGTTTTCGCATTTACGTTTGCCCGATAGTTCTCCCGCCGCACCAATATAGCACAAGCATTGAAATATTTCTTTAAAAAATAATGACATGGTCAACCTCCGTAGCCTAGTTGGTAGTGACCCTGCCTACAAAGCTATAGGTTCCGGGTTCCAATCCCGGCGAGGGTATTGTTTGTGCATTTATTCATCACAAATATTTGTTCTATGGTCGTGACTGTGTAAGTATTTATGTATCTATCTATATGTATCTGTCTATTATATTTATGTCGTAGTAGTAGTTGTAGTAGAAATAGTAATAAATCACAGAATATACCTATTACAACACCAATTTAAAAAATGTAGCCATTTATCGTTGCTTGTTACCCACGTCACAAGCCTTAATTGATTTAGGTCGATTTTTGTAAGATATCCCAAGATATTTATTTATTTGTAAAAATGTAGTCAAGAATAGGTTGATAGTAGTCTTCCTGGTGTAGCACGCAAGCCGGTGTTCCACAGGGCGGCGTGTTATCTCCATTGCTTTTCTCAGTCTTTATTAATTCTATCACTCATAATCTTTCATCTCATTATCACCTTTATGCTGACGATCTTCAAATTTATGTACAGGGTGATGTTAGTAGCCTTCCGAATGTAATTGCCACGATGAATAACGACCTGATTAGTATACGCAACTGGAGCCGTAATTTCGGGCTTCGTGTAAATCCCGCTAAGACCCAAGTTATTGTAATTGGTAGTTCATCCATGATTTCCAGAGTTGACTTCGGTAACCTAGCCCCATTTGGTTTGATGGTGTCTGTATTCTTTACTCCCACCAAGTGAAAAATCTGGGCATTATTATGGACCGAACATTATCTTGGGTACCTCAAGTAAGCGAAGTCAGTAGGAAAATGTTTGGTTCTATTAGTTATTTAAGAAGGCTCCGTAACTTTCTCCCCATTCCGACCAAAATTGCGCTCGCTCAGACCCTGCTGCATCCTATTTTGGACTATGCTGATGTTTCCTACCTCGACCTCACAGAGGATCAGCTGAGTAAACTTGAGCGTATTCAAAATATGTCTATACGATTCATATTTGGGTTACGCAAATATGATCATGTTTCCGAGTTTCGCTCTCAGCTCAAGTGGCTTCCCATTCGTCTTCGTCGTAACGCTCACGTTTTATCTCTGTTATACAACATTTTATTTAATCCTGCTACTCCCCGCTACCTCAAAGATCGTTTCAGTTTTTTAAAATCTGCTAGAGCTTCTCAAAAGTATCTTCTTAACGTTCCATCTTCCTCTTCAAAATTTTACAATTGTTCTTTTACTTTCCAGGCTATTAGACTTTGGAATTCCCTGCCTGTTGACATAAGGCGAGCTCAATCTCTTGCCACCTTCAAGGCGCATCTTAAGGAATACTATCTGACTCTCCCATGATATGCCATTGTTGTAATTCCATCCTGTCATCTGTATATATATATGTATATATCTATTTATATAAGTATATGTAAGTTTATTATATTTACTTATATGTGTATATTTATTAACGTGTCGTAATTAATAAACTTGTTTATTCATTTTCCTTATTTCATGTCTTGCATCACCTACTGTTTTTTTTACTGGTTGCATTGTTTCATTGCCCAAAGGTTGTCTGGAAGAGATCGCTCTTTAGCGATAAGACCGCCTGTTGTGTTACCTCTACTTTTAAGATTCGACTTTTTTGTTATCTTCTTTTTTATGTTACGAGGTGTGCAATAAAGAGTATTGTATTGTATTGTATTGTATTGTATTGTAGTAATTCTAAACGCATACATTTCACTTTTTGATTTTTTTCTGTTGTTAGCTAGGTATTGTACTAGGTAATACTAATTAATTGAATTCAACTAAATATATGAAAATAGAAGATACGTT
>JALPQI010015065.1:0-27461 GCA_025490895.1 Thaumatotibia leucotreta | reverse complement strand
GTGCATGAGGGATTGGTACATTTGGGTTGGGAGAAAACTCTCGAAAAAATGTACGATTATTATTGGTTTGAGAACATGTCAAAATTTGTAAGGAAATTCGTTGATAATTGTGTAACATGCAAAATTTCCAAATCCCAATCAGGTAAAATTCAGGCAGAATTGCACCCCATACCTAAAGTAGCGATCCCTTGGCATACGGTGCATATAGATGCCACTGGCAAGCTCAGTGGTAAGAGTGATGCAAAAGAATACGTCTTTGTTCTCATAGATGCCTTCACAAAATATGTCATTTTGCATCACACTCACCATATTGACACAAGTAGTAGTGTTGAGGCCGTAGCAAGAAGCGTGTCCTTATTTGGTCCTCCGGCACGACTAATAGCAGATCAAGGCCGTTGTTTTGCCAGCCAGGAGTTTCGTAACTACTGTAACTCAATTAATGTAAAGTTACATTTGATTGCCACAGGAAGCTCACGGGCTAATGGCCAAGTCGAGCGAGTAATGTCGACCCTTAAAAACATGCTTACTGCAGCCGAAACGTCTAATAGGTCTTGGCAGGATGCACTCCCCGACGTACAATTAGCCCTAAACAGTTCCTTCAACCGTGTGACCCAATCAAGTCCATTAGAATTACTGATAGGCAAGGTAACTAGGCCAGTAGCTGTTATGTTAGCTGACGATATAGCACAAGACGTTGACATTGAACAGACTAGACAGACTGCTGTGATTAATATGAAGAAACAGGCCGACTATGACAAAATAAGCTTTGACAAAACAAAAGCTACAATCGTTCCTTTTTCTGTAGGTGATTTTGTTCTATTAAAAAATGAGGAACGAAATCAAACTAAGCTTGATCCCAAATACAAGGGACCCTTTAAGGTAATCGAAGTGCTGGAAAATGATCGTTATATACTTAAAGCCTTAAATTCTCGACGTACTTATAAATACGCCCACGATCGTCTGCGAAAGATGCCTGATAATGATGTTTCAATAGAAACTGATGATGATAATGATAGTTATAATGATGATGATAATGATGTGATGAATGTAGAGACCGATTGACCACTATTCAACATTATTTTAAAATTGTGTTTGTTATGTCCTTATGTTGCTCGATTTAGGCAACTTGGGAGATCGGAAGTTGAAGCTGGTAGCTGGCAGAGATACCGTCATCTTATGGGAGATGGCATGAGCTTTATCACTCGAATTAGGTGATAATAGCGATTTGTATATTCGAGATATCGTCATTTCACGGGAGATGGCATGAGCTTTATCACTCGAATTAGGTGATAATAGCGACTTGTACGTTTGAGATATCGTCATCTCACGGGAGATGGCATGAGCTTTATCACTCGAATTAGGTGATGATAGCGACCTTATTCGCGAGCAAGGCATAAACGATTAATGTACTTATGAACCTTAAGGAAAGTGAAGTTAAATATTGGTCAATTGTTTAATTTCTGTGACTTTAATTGCCATGTGATGTTTGTTATTTATAAGGGATTATTCTTGTTTCATAAGTAACTTAAGTATAGTCAGGTTGGCCGAGACGTGATGATATTGCGATTTTTTTTTCTCTTCTTTCAGATACATCACACTGGGACGTGTGACGTGTCAAGATGGCCGTGTCGGAACGTCAAGTCCGATCTGACTTGGGTGAATTCGGAGCGGGGCTGGCAACACTACCGACGGTCCCGTGAAGATGGTGGGGGAACCGGTCGAGCGTGGTTGTTACTAACGAGGAGACTGCTCTTCACTCTTGATCGAGACGCTCGACAGTTCGGTTGTGTTCTCAACCTCGTTACCGACTTCACCGCGTTCCGTTTTTTTTTCTTGTACCTAATCCTTTTGCATCCGAGTTGTATTAGATTACTTTGTGCTTTGGCTTATGTAAATCAGTTTGATTAAACGTCAGTGTTCTACATCAAGTTTTATTTCGCAAATAATGGAAAATAGTGCTAAAACTGACAAAGCTCCACCTACCCCATCTGGTCATCCTTCATATACTATATACTCCCCACGACCGATTCGGCCACGGTGACTGCTGTCGACTCCGTTGTTATCTCTGGCGTGCTCGCATGTGGCTCAAGTAGCCAATCTTATTGATAAAATTAGGTTAACACTGCGGGCATGTGAGCACACCATGAATGTAATTGTGGCTCTGATATTGAGACCCCGGGGCCGTGGTACTCAGACGCCCGAAAACTTGTAGTTCAGCTAGCCAAAAAATTGTTTGAGGTCACCGGGGATCCCAAAGCTGGCTCGTTCTTTGCACAACGGATAGGTCGGATAGGTATAGCCATCCAAAGGATTATGGGAACCCTCAGCAGCCAGCATTATGGGAACCCTCCCACAAGGTTCTGATCTCGGTGACCTCAACTAAGTAGTTAATTATTTTTAGCATTTTCAAGTATAATACTGTCTTTCTATGTTTTTTATGAAATAAACTCTTTGATTACAATCCCGACAAGAGCATTTATTTGTGATTTTATCATAAAAAACCTGGCGCGTGGTTACGGCTGTAAGAATATATGGATGTAAAAGAGAATGAACCCACATGGAATTTTCATTCAATGCCCATCTTAAATCAAAACAGACAAGTCAATCTGTAAATAAATACATTACATCAGAGGCCGGGAAAATGAGGATTTCCGGCCAAGTTGGTATAAAATGTTGTCGAAATTTAAAAAAAAAGTCACATTGCAGGCCTAGAAAGTGTTATGAAATTCCATTTCCATCCCAGTGAGTTACTGCGCCCTAAAAGCGATACTTCTGAGTCTATTTTAAGGAACGTAAAGACAATATTTCATTGCTTGTTTGAGAAAATGACATTGGCGTGTGGATTGATTCCTTTTTAAATTTACAACAACAACATTATAGTCCTCCTTGTCGTGTTCCACAATGGTGACGACCCTCACAATTTCCTTATATGAGCACTTATGTGGCTCGCAAAAGCGAATTTGGGTTTAAAAAAACCGGTCGTATTGTACATACGAACTGACCCTGTTCGTCATATGTGTACGCTGATAGGCATTAAACACTATAACAATCCTTACTCTTTGGCATTAAGATCGTGATTGCGTCATCGCCTGATGATTATAATGATGGGAGCGGGCAAAGGAATTCGATTTTGCATTTAATAGTCAATTGTTGATGATTTTAGCTACTGCATTCATTGTTTTATAATGGGCGATCATTGGTCGATAATTTCGAAGGAAACTGTTTGGGAATTGTCTTTATTAGGTACTTTGTAGTATTTAAATTCTAATTTGGAACGATTGTTTGTGTATTGAAAGGCGTGGCACGATATTGAAGGTCCTTTGCACCATTAAGGTGCAATAAGATATCAACATACACCTATGAAGTTGTTTTGATTCGAAAGTTGTTACTTATTAACTAACATTGAATGGATTTTTTGAAGTTGAAGTTTGAAAAATAAATGTCGCCCACGTGTTCACAATAGCCACAAAACATTACCGCAATTTTTTTCATTGAACACTCTTTCCATAATCTATCAAATTAAAATCAAACCAGAGTAAATCTAAAAAAACAACTTCGCAAAAAGCCGTTTCATTAATCTAAACATTTCGGAAGAACCCCTCTTCCATTCACTCGTCTCGTTCATTCGTTCATCGGAAGCTAAATGCAAATGTACGGAAAAAAGGTTCATTTATCAACACTTTACCGACTGAGCTTCCTTATCTTCAGCTGAGACTTCGTAAAAGATTTTTTGTAAATAAAAAATTTAACGGTGTTTTTCTCGATCTTGCTTTCAAACATGATGAGGTTAGAAAAATATTATTTTGCTGGTGGACGTCGTGCAGGGTCCGAGCGTCTTACCCGTTAACCTGCCGCTAAATAGCAGTGTTTGCACTGCTGTGTTTCGGTTTGGGGGTAAGATAACCGGTGTAATTACTGGCATAGATAGAGGCAATCCATCTAAGTCCTCAGGGTAGGCAGCGCATAGGCGATTTTTTGGTCACTATGTCCATGGGCCTCAGTTCCTGCTTTCCATCAGGTAGGCTGAGAGCTCAGTTGTCTACCTTTGTCACATAAAAAAAAAACGTTCAGAATCGGACTGAAAAATATTGATGATGAATATGCGCTATATTCCCATTCTCATCATGTATCACTGAACACCTTAAGAAACACCACTTACACGTCAATGCAACACTCGAACTCCTGCCCCCTCACTTGAGAGAACATGTGTTCTATTTGACACAATGTGCTCAGACGGCTCGAGGGTCCTATGGACCCCTGGCTTTGATGTGACGCGTAGGCGAGTATTAGTTCAAAGTCCCCAGTGTAAAGTGATCTGTCTGAAGTTATTGCGATGAATATACTAGTACTAGTAATAACAGCAAATAATTTTAGCTTAACTTTAGTCGCAAACTGAAATTATGAAATGATGAAAATCCTGGTAACAGAAAAGGAAGGTCTTCAAGATCCCTGGTGTAAAATGTGGCATATCGTAATCTAGTACCCACAGAACAAGTTTTGCTTGAACCTATCAAGTAATTTTGTACCTTAGGGCCAGCAACCAGCACAACACACCAAAAAGGAGTTCACATTGTCAATCAATAGGTACGAAAGCCGGACAATTTTTACCACAACTCAGAGTCTCGGCAGCAAGTTCATTCCTAGTCTGAGTCTTCTATCATGTAAGAATCAAGAATAGCTCGATCAGCCCCACATTATTTGAAACTGAAGTACCTCAAGTGGCTGCAGCGTAAGGCTTTGGGGGATAAAGACGTAGGTATTGCCTGTCTGTGAGATTTATTTGTCTATGGTCTCGCGGATTTGGCATGGATTTCTACATATTGGGACTGCATTTCGATTTAATGAAAAAAAAACTTTCTTTTTCCAAAATTATCAAACTAATACGAGCCCCAATGCAAATGAGTTCGTCTAGTCACGATTGTCCATGCGAAAAATATTTCAAAAACTAGTATTTAGACCCAGCTTAATTTTGAAGGTTATCGGGCAACAATACACACAAAGTCATTAAAACAGGTTTAATCTTACGTTGTAAAAAATGTACTAATATTATTTATTTTTAGATAATTAATGTATTAAAATAACATTTCGCAAGCAAAAAAATACGTCTAGCTTATATTTATGGCAAAATAGGTCGTCTATTTCAAATAACACCTGTTTTTCTCAGGTTTGTAAAATAAAATAATATTTTAAATTGAAGATGGAATATTCTATGTCATCTAAAATGACAGACAGCTATATAAAAAGGCAAATCCAGAATAAATTTTCATTAATCCAAATTGTTTCTCTATCGCAATGGCACGAGGTAAGCCAGTGACTGACGAAGTGCGGAAAATTATTATTTTCAGTAACATTAAAGGCAAATCTACGTACCAAATAGAGAAGGATCTTTCTATGCCAAGATCTACAATTCAAACTATCATCGAGCATCACCGAAAACATGCAACGATCTCAACTTTAAAGAAATCCGGCCGTCCACGTATGACTACCAAAGCAGAAAACAGGATTCTAAGGAGGATCATCAAGAAAAATCGCCGTGCAAGAGCAGGAGAACTTACCGTACTATGGCGCGACGCAATAAAAAAAGACGTTTCAGTCGACACCTGCAAGAGAGTGATGAAGAGAATGGGCTACGGTTTTTACACTGCAAAGGAGAAACCGTTACTTACACAAAGGCAGAAAACTAACAGGTTGAAATTCGCTCAAAAATACAGGAATTGGACTGTAGATCAGTGGCGAAAAATAATATGGAGTGAAGAGTCTAAATTTGAAGTCACAGTTGGCGATGAACGTGAAGTCATTCGAGAAAAATGAGAAGCATTTCAAAAAGACTGCCTTAAGCGGAAGGTGAAGTTTCCAGGCTCTTTGATGATTTGGGGCTGCATGTCCGCACAGGGTGTGGGCTGTCTTCCATTTATAGATGGAACTGTCAATGCTGAAAAATACAAAAGCATCTTGCAAGAGAGTTTGCTGCCGTCTATACGAAACTTTTCAACAAGACGGTGCCGCATGCCATACCGCTAAGGCAACGATGGCGTGGCTGAAGGCTAAGAAAATTCCTACCATGTCGTGGCCGTCCAGCAGCCCGGACTTATCTCCAATAGAAACATTATGGTGGAAAATGAAGAAAAAGTTGCGAAAAGACCCTTCTCGATCAAAAGCTGATCTTAAGGAGAAACTGACATGTGTTTGGAACGGAATATCCGCTGAAGAGTGCAGAGAGCTGGTAAATACAATGCCGCTCAGGATAAAGGCAGTCCAAGATGCAAAAGGTGACGCCACAAAGTGGTAGACGTTTTATTTTGCGTTGGAAACACTGAAGACGAACTTTTTTGCGTGAATTAATTTTTTTTCCATGTTTTTTTTTATTACTAAGGACGGTTATTGTTTATTTTCAGTTACTAAATAAAATACCATTTACAACTTATTTTGTTTTTACATAACTTTCAGTTACTCTATACACCCGAGTCATACTGAATTTTTAGATTGAAGTTAAGTTAGTAGGTACATTTTTTTCTTACTAGACGAGCTCATTTGCATTGGGGCTCGTACTTTGCCCCCATTTAAATGGAAATTTATTTAACTGAACTGCGATCGCCAATCCTCTTGCCCAGCGTGGCGATTATGGACACCTCCTAATGCGTATAAACGCATAGTTAGAGGAGGTAGCTCCAGCAGTGGACTATCATAGGCTGATGATGATGATGATAAATGGAATTGAAGGGACATTATTTAACTTTTTATCATTAAGATACAATATTGTGTAGATGAATTGGATTTATTTGTAATTGAACTTTAAATGAATTACTTTATTTATGCATATGTGATTCAGAAAAACAAGAGACTAGTTAGTTAACTAGCGGCTAAACTTACGTGTAACGGCATAGAAAGTCCAAATATCCTGTAGTAGATTTATCTCTCGGCCACTTACCTGAAAAGGAAAAAAACATTATTAATCAGTAACAGAAAGAAGGAATTATTCTTATAAATATAATTATAACGTAAAACAGGCTTATTTTGTCCTAATAATAAATAAGCTCATGCTTATTATTTTACAGTTTCATAATGTTTGTTGGAAACGAATTATAAAAACAGTCAAGGGAAGGTTAATATTGTACCATGTACATAATTATATATAGGGATGTTTTCGATGCCACTGTACCTACATAAGTTTAGTTAATCTACTCGTATAACCCTTTAACGGGCAGACAGATGTCAGAAATGCGCAAAATTAAACTCTTGCCACTTTGACACAATATTGAAACATGGTGGGAAACATATTCCCTCTGCCTTATAAAGGGATAAAGAATGCTGGACACTATATTTGAGCAACTAGCCAATTATTGCCGCGATAGCTGTTAACTGAAACACTGAACACGGAAAGTATACGAACATACAACTAGAAACACCCTGATTACTACTTTCTGAAACCATAAAACCAAAAACCACCACAAACCCCTAAGAGGTCCAATCCCACAAAATCGGACAATAATTTTATACAAACAGCTCGGTCCAAATGTTGTGTTAATTCCAGGTACGTATAAAAATGCTAGTTTGTGGGGTCCAAACGACCCCGCGCGGGTCCGAATGACCCCAGGATGGTCGTTGAGGTTAACGCCGGGGGTGTAATGGGGTAAAATAAATAGTGGGTTAGTTGGTTCATTAATGCATTTACGGGTGCTAATCTGGAAAGCGTTTAGGCGAAACTGTCAGTAATTTGGTTCGACGGTTTCATTTAGATAATGATGTGTTAAATATAGCAAAACTAAGAGACTGTTATCTTAGAATCATCATTAGTTTTATCATGCTGCACTCTCAAACCTTTACACTTACAGTGATGTATCTATCTAGACTTCTGGAGGCATGAAATACGACATTTTTTTAATAAGAGCGCCACCGAAATAAATTTTGAAGTATAATATTTATGGAATAAAACTAGTAATGAATAAAGTTTCTTGTCGATCCTCAAAATTGTGATAGCTTCCTAACAATACAATCATACAAAGGGAGGTCAGAGGTGTAGGGATATAACCGGCGTAGATTATTGATTTTTGTTTCTTGACTTCCGTTTGAAAATACCTTGTAATGAGCTGGTAATTTGCAAATTAAGTATGTAAATCCACCCTTAGAATGTATGGTCTGTGGTTTAATATATTATTATGTGAGTAGTTTTGTGCTTATTTTTATATTTTAATGGAGGTAGATCTATAAAATTTCCTCCATTGTCAGTCACCCGTAGACCACGAATGAATGACGAACAGAATGTAATTTATATATGCGAAATGTATTTAATTATCAGTCAAAAAATACCTTCCTACTCGAAAAGCTCCCAGTGTACCCCAGACCGCTCGGACCCAAGATTGAGGTCCGCAATTCAAAGTTCGATTACGGACCCACGATTGATCCTGATGCCGCTTATTTATAAAATTGAAACGTTTTCGATCCCCATATTGAAGAGGGGGTTCCGTGCATTTATCTCTTCGGACCAATGTGAGAGATGTGCATTTTATAGTACATTACATCAGAGGTCGGGAAAATGAGGATTTCCGGCCAAGTTGGTATATGTATACGGATAGGTAACGAGGCCGGGAATCCGTTTTCACGCCTAGGCATGTACAGTGCTTTTCTCATACAAAGGAATACAAAAAAAAAATGAAAATGTTGCCGAATTAAAAAAAAAAGTTACTTTGCAGGCCTAGGCTTAACAAGTGTTATGAAATTCCATTTCCATCCCAGTGTGCTACTGCGCCTTAAAAGCGATTAATCCGAGTCTATTTTAAGGAACGTAAAGACAATATTTCATTGCATGTTTGAGAAAAAACATTTTGCTTTTACATAGATACATATACTCCGCCTGTATTCCATGGGGGTAGGCAGAAACTACAAAACGCGACATACTACGATCCTTGCATACATTTTGCTTTTCTTTACCGATATTTGGAAAATTCATCAAAATACTACATAAAGTTCTTCGAAAAAGTTTGTAGATTTATAAAGTATCGGCAATGCGCGTGTGAATTCCCTGAAGTAGTTGTAGTAGGCTTTGGAAATACAATACTACGAAAAATATTTAGTATTCAATTTGTATAAAGTATTGGCAAAGTCGATGTGCTAAAGATTTTAACAGACTGTACCTAATAAAAGGGCCAATTATTTTTCACGAAAACATTTTCTTCTCTACATTTTCCTTATCAAAATACCTACGATACTAATTTAACGGGATCTCCACTATTTCTGTAACATACTGTATACATACACCCCAACAAAGCCTTTTACAGACATTTTTGACCTGCTCTAACAGTATGTACACAAAAGCAAAGTACAAAACTGCAACAATTACCTATTATCATTGTTTTACAGCCTCCAAAATAAACTCATTTACAAGAAATCCCCGTGTATCTACGACCATAAACTAGACATAAAATCGGACAGATACTTGTTTTCGCCAGCCCTAGCGTAAACAGGAAAAAAAATAAAAACGTCAGAACTTCCCCCGAATTAGGAGACTTAACGGAACTCCTGACAATTCAATCTACGCATGCTAATTTATTTTGTCGCAGGGTTGCCAGACGAGATAGTATTTTTCCATCATCATCATCATCAGCCTATGATAGTCCACAGCTGGACGTAGGCCTCTCCTATTAACTATGCGTATAGACACATTAGGAGGTAAATGCCCATAATCGCCACGCTGGGCAAGCGATTGACGATCGCAGTAATGTGTCCGCTATGATGACGCTGCTGTCCATCATCATTCTTTTATCAAATAATGATTAGTGACACTTCAATCCCCTAGTCGACTTCTACGACACCCGTAGGAGGAGTTGGGGTGGTGGCAAATGTATTCTTACTGCCGTAACCAGAGTCTTTCGCAGTTCATTTTTTCTATGGTAGGAACATTTGTTCAGACATTGTGGGAAAGACCTTAAAGTTAATAAACAAAAAAATATTCGAAGGCAAATTCACACAATCTTAGTTAAAAATTAAGCAATGCTTGTATTATGACTACAACTTAATGACATATGTATTTATTATAAAACTTATTACTTGTGAATCAGGATTTTTCCATACCCTGGAAACCCTATTCCTGGTAACTTTGCCCACGCGAGTCGGGAATTGAAGAGGGTATGGATTTTGCCGAGTTAGCCGCTTTGTCATGTTGATTTTTATTTAGCTACCTAATTGCTAATTATAAAGACCGGAAAGTTAATAAACAAAAAAATATTCGGAGGCAAATTCACAGAATCTTAGTTAAAAATTAAGCAATGCTTGTATTATGACTACAATGACATTCGATGAAACGATATATCTTCATCATATCATATTCAGCCGTTATTCGCCCACAGCTAAGCATAGGCACCTCTCTTCTTGTACGCCACTGGTCCCGGTCCTGAGCTAACCTCACCCAAAAGTACGTAGTAGGACGATATATCTTACAACCGGGCAATTTTCGAGCAATTTTCATTTCATGGGGCAATCTTATACACAACGACCTAGTCCCACACTAAACTCAAGTAAGGCTTGTTTTGTTACTGGGTACTGGTACGTTTTGGTAGGTACGTTTTAAATAATAGATAGACATATAAAAACAGAAAAAAAATTGTGATTAACATAGAAATAAATGTAGGTTATAGATATATTACCAATGAATGAAAAGAAAATATGTTATCTATGAAGGCAATGTAACTTAGGGTATAGCTATGCTTTCATGTTCTATAGTTATGGGATGCCCTGTATAATTTGTAAAGATTTCTAAAAAAAAGATTAGGTACACAACTTTTATCGAACGCTCCAAGGTCAAACAAATGTCGAATTCTCAACTTCTTATTGGTCTTATTTTCAGATACAGGAAGACAAGGATATTTGGAAACTTTTTATTAAATCGCAGCATGTGAGCACGCGACTTTAAACTTTTAATACGATTTCTCGTAAAGTAAAAAAAGTCTGTAGAATGTGTTGTATATTACTTACTTACTGGCTAATCAAAATTTGAATTTGTATTTCTTCTAAATCTGCCCAGAAATTGGCTTTGAATCCAGTCCACCATAACAGAACCAAACACATTGATACGAGATTTTATTTTATACGTGATTTATGATCTGATAATGTGGTTAATGTAGTTTATACTCCTACTTTGGAGATCTGGGCTGACATGCTTACCAAACCGCTACCACGTACTAAGCATCAGAATTGTGTGGAAGGGATGGGCTTACGCATATAGCGTTATTTTGATTACGGGGGAGTATGTTGTATATTACTTACTTCCTGGCTATTCAAAATTTGAATTTGTATTTCTACTACATATTATATTCTTTATGATGTATTGTCACTTCAATAAACAACAGAATGAAACGGGCATCGGATTGGGAAATGTTGTAAGCGCCATTATTAATCTGCTCAAAAGTGGTATTATGGGGCGTAAGCGCCACTGTATTTTTCTTAAATCTGTATGCTTCCCCCCATATATATAAAAGTCTCTTAACTGTTTGTCCCTTTCGCTCTTATAAAACATATTGGTAAAAAAGAAAGGGACAAACAATACTTTGCGGCTTGTTAAGTTAGGAGACTTTTATGGATAACATCCTTAGCTTAGCATATGATTGGTGTAACAGTATGTAGCTACATACTGTTACACCAATCATCAATAAACATCCCGTCTTTTATATCGTTCATTATGCTACGCGTCACTTTCGTCCTCACTAGTTTCTGAAACCATAAAACCAAAAACCACCAAAAACTACCACAAACTCCAAGTGGTCCATTCCCATAAAATCGCCCGCGCTTTGTAGCGTACGTAAATGTCGTATCAGATGTCACACCGCTTGCGTGGCATGCACAAGCGCGCGACGTGCAAGGGGTGTGCTATCTACTATGAAATTTCCTACGTGCTGCACGCATCCGGTGTGGCTTGGCGTTTACAATCTATCCGTCTCGCTTACGCCAATGTCGCCAATGCGTGAGTACGAGCAGCATCGATAGAAAGTACATCCGCGTTAATACCGCGGCGTCGGCTCATAGTAAACACACAGGATGTTTAGACAAGTTGCCAATCGCTAACGCTTAATCGTCAATCATAAACGAAAGGCAGCTAACGGTCTTCGTCGCACTAGTATGAAAGAGTGACAGAGAAGGAAAACTATGATACGCTACTAACCGTTAGCGATTGGCAACTTGGCTAAGCATCCAGGACAGAAACGCAAATGATTGATGCACTGAAAATTGATGCACCGTTAGTGTGAAGACACATATATCAGCATGCGTACGCATTTTGTCTAATAAAATTGTCCGTTTAGTATGAAACGTGTAAGCATGCGTACGCATGCGGAAAGCTGGACGCGGTCCCATACTAAACTGATATTTTCCATAGAAAAAATGCGTACGCATGCTGATAAATGTGTCTTCACCCTTAAGAGCTTAGCTCTTAAACAGAAGATAATAATAAACTGTAGAACTTAAGTAAAGGAACCTCAGTTTTTTGAAGTGGGTTAAAAACAAAGCCCCGAAGTAAGTTTTTCTGTAAACACATTAAGGCCGGAAGGATTGTCGGCAGTTTTAAGAGCAGATCGAGTCGAGATAAAAGACTAATCAGATCCTCTGTACCGCGGATATGTACTTTTCTAGATTAACTTACGTAGATGTATAAGAAAATACCTAACCGTTAAAAAAAACAATAAATAAATATCATGGGCCAGTGTTTTACAAATCGACTTGATCTCACGGAAAACTATTTTTAGACTTGCATAAATAATAAAGAAATGTCTGTGGACTTTTTTTTTTTTTTTTGACGGAGTGGTAATGCCTTTACGCACCGTCCCCCCAAGATACGGGAATATGGGGGGGTGTGTGGGGCTCGCATTCCCGGGCCCTTCTCATAGCGAGAAGGGGGGGAGATGCCCTACCCACTAATTCCACTCCGGCGTTCAATCCTCGAGGCCGTTAACGAGGATGCCATGGGGTCGCAGAGCATTTCACCATGACACCCTCCGGCGGTCCCGGTTAGGACCGGAACACCCGCACAAGGGAGGGGGAGGTCAGAACGCTTGACCTTTCCCCTCCGACAACGTGGTGGGGCCGTGCAATGCGGGTCCCGTACCCGCTGGCCACACTAAGGGTCGATGCGGACGAATGCTCTCCGCCTTCGACCCTGCCGCCTGCGTCGACAAGGCGGCGCGTCAGCAGCTGCTTCGCGCGCCCTCTCCGCCGCCTCCTTTTGTGACATGACTTGTTCACAAAAGGAGGCCACCGCTGCCCAGTTTCTCTCACTGCTCAGCATCGATGCCACGATGGTGTTCAGCGAGAGATCCACTACACCTGTCACGGCTACGAGAGCCGCCCTCTGCACATCCCAGCGGCTGCACACTTCCAGCGTGTGCTGGGCCGTGTCATCCGCCGCTCCACACTCCAGGCATTCGGGGCCAGGCTCCCTCCCGATCATTTTTAGATAGTGTCCGAAGCACCCGTGTCCAGACATTATTTGTGTCGTCTTGGGACATCTCACACAAATGGACATAGTCCCACGGTAAGCTCTATTGAGACTTGTGATGTGGATAGCAGGCGACGATATTATTTAATAGATACTTGTACATACCTACATATAGATACTTTAATACATAGACAGCCATGACCAAGGAACAAATATGTGTGATAAATAAATACACAAATAATGCCCTCGCCAGGATTCAAACCCGAAACCTCCAGCTTCGAAGGCAGGGCCACCACCAACTAGGCTACGGAGGCTGACAAACATGTGATTATGAACAGTCATGTTTATTGGACATTGGATGTTTTTAGATTTCAAATTTTACTGAGACCATTTCTGAGTGTCCAATCCAGAGTTAGGCCACTAACACGAGGTCAAACCGCGAATGGTGTCTAAAAAGTATGAACCCAAAGAGTTCCTCGTGTCAGATGGTAAACCGTAGATTATCCAGGTGGGCAGACAATAAATACGTAAGAATAAAATAAGAAAAAAGACATATCTAGTACTCCTTCGAAGCTACATCCACGTCATAGCCAGGGGTCGCAAAATAAAATTCCCTAGACTTCGTCGAATAAATCACTGCCGAGCAAGTTATAATGAAGGAGCGAGACGCAAGATTAATGATGTTTTGTCTCCGTCTAGGAAAAGTTTTATAATAAGAATTGTAAAGGGAGTTTAATGAATAGATGCAGATATCTGAAAGTTAGAAAGTGGATACAATTTTGATGAGGTGAACTTCGGAACTGACTTATTTATTGACAGCAACACAAAGAGAAATGGGTGTTTTGGAGTCCAAATTGGACTTTTGGAAGTTTAAATTTTATAAGTCAAGTTTGGAAAGCTATATTCGTAAGCAAGATAATAATGTTTTGTACCTAATGTTGACGACTGAACCATGAAACATTTATTTCTTTGCCAGGGCAGACGCAAGCAAATAAACCGTTTATTTATTTTAACTTTGTGGCACAAGATACAAGTGAACAGCTTGATATACAAAAAGAACCCTTAATCCTTAAAGACGTTGTCTGTCAGTCAACTTTAAGGCGAAACATAAAAGATTATAAGATAGTGGTTTATTATTTAGTAAGAACTTTAATTCCTAATATGTTTACTTCTTCAATGCATAAAACTCCGAAATTGATACGATCAGATAAAAATCTTTATACACTTACTCGCATTATTCACGACTACAGTAACAGCATTTATGCAGTAAGTAATATAAGCTTTAAAAAAATCCAAGAAAAGTAAACCTAATAACAGATGGCGCTTACATCGTAAAGCGTCACATTTTCATTTAAACATCGCTCGAAATGGCGTAAACACCTACAGGTATAGGACGTAACTACAATTCAGAGTATTTTCATATTAGCCTCACGTGTCATACAGGGTGTTTTCTTAACTAAACAAAAATTTGCTTGTACAATGTTTTTATGACCCCGGCGGCATAAACTTTTACGAGCAGCCTGTTAGAGAAGATGGCATTCGCGAAGCGATTTAAAAACTTTATAGCGTTTGTTTCAAGGGTTCTGGAAACTGTTAAATAAATGTAAAAAACCTTGTACAAAATTATGTACCTACACATACTGTGCCAAATACAGATACTTGATATAACAGTAAATAAAAAGAGCTAAGGGCGCTATGTCTTGCAATATAATGATGTCCACAAAATTAATTTTGCTAAAATTGGAATTCAAGAATTGAACTCCAAAGAAGGCATCATCAGTGCTGTCAGACGCCTGAAATTTACGATTTACGAAGTTCGCAGTACATACTATTTATTGCGATTTCAATTAACTTCAAATGCTACAACATTGCCCATTATGCCTAATTTTAAACAATTATTATATCGATCAAATTGCGGCAATATGTTGTGATCCTATATTAGGCAGGCTGGTTGTGAGGTAGACAACACAATTTTCTAAGCCAGGCAAAGAATGGAAAGATAGACAAAGTTGTAGCATTTGATAGAACCTTACATTATCCATATTTTGGAAGCTCCATATTTTCATCAGCAAACATTAAAAACTAAATAAGGTGCAGGGGGTAACTAATTTAAAATGTCAGATATGCTTAGATAATTTCGCAAGGAGAATCTTAATATAATGGAAATAATGGTGATTTTTGTGAAGCTCGACATTGGACGACTTATGGTAAATTGCACATTACTAGGTTTTGAATTAAATACATTATTTATTTATTTAATAGCGGCACCGGCGTGGTGAAACTTCCTTTAAAAAAAACATTAATATCACTACATAGTATAAAATAAAGTCACTTTTTCTGTCCCTATGTCCCTTTGTACGCTTAAATCTTTAAAACTATGCAACGGGTTTTGATGAGATTTTTTTAATAGGTAGAGTATTTCAAGAGGAATGTTTTTATGTAGGTATAGTACCCGGGGCGGGTCGCTAGTGCATTATAAATATCGAGCAGCAGACAGCTGTAGTAGCGATATATATCAACAAAGCCCCACTAAATCATAAACAAAATTAACAAGATTATGCAACGCATGCCTAATTTGCGCCCCTCCAACATACCACAACATGTATACAACAAATTGGTCCCATAAAACAGGGAACCCCAAATATGATTACTTAGGCGCGATTTTTTTATAATTCTGGTTACCCTTATTCATATTTACTTAAAAGAGATTATGTCAAAGGCAAGGTTGTGGCGCTTACGTCTTTTATTTGTATGATGGTTGGAATAAGGGGAAAATTGGTACATTAACGTCGAATGAATAATTCCGGGACAGCCATGTTTTTCGTGCTAATTTGAATAAAAAATGAGTATTCCCGAGAAAATGCTATTTTTAATTTATTTAACGTTTGCTGCTGGCGGTAAATGTCAATAAAAATGCATACGTTTTTGCTGGTGAAAATTGCGCAACATAATCTACTGTTCTCAGTAATTTCTGGAAAAGATATATTTTCAGAATGTAATCAGGACCAAGTGTTTAGTGGTAAATTTACCATCATAATATTAATAAATTGGTGTAAGCGCCACCAACTCAAAAAGAATTATTTTTGTCGTAAACGACAAAATGCTAGGTACTTACTTTTTACGTTCTTCCAGTACATAAGCTATTGAAAAAATATGTAAGTATTTTACGTATTTTAGTGTGGAGGATTTAACTAAAAATAGACAAATGGAAAAATTCGCTCGAAATTCTCCAACGGTTTACCTACGTGGGCGCAGCTTAGCAGGAAAAAATGTCTCAGGTTCCTTTCAAATGCAAACTAGAAGTCATTTTTAGACAAGGGCAATAACATCTTTCCTACAATAAGTATTTTTCGTTAAGCATTTAGTCGTCATTTTAAAATTATAGAATACAATATTTCTAAACATATGGGGCCAAGCGCGCGTATTTTATCGAATATTAATATTAATATAATAATATTTTATTTACAATAAGTACTTTTCTTTAACCATTTAGTCGTGAATCGAAATATTTTAAAATTATAAAATACAATATTTCTAACCATATGGGGCCAAGCGCACGCATTTTATCTAATTTGCGAGAATGGCGGAATGACAACTCGTGGTCGAAAACCTACATTACGTGTTGGTTTTGATATTGTTGCCCTATAAAGGGTTAAGACTAACTTATTGTTTAAACTTCCACACACAGATCTCTATTTGGAGGGTCCACGGAAAGAACATGTCTAGTCAATTCAAATTACAGAAGGGAAAACCTTACTTTTAACAGAATAAGGTGTGAATTTGCCATGATATTTTTAAGTATTGGATATGTTTTTTCCGCGGTCCCTTAATTTAAGCAAACGACGGGTTTGAAATATCATCAAGTTACAGCACAGGCCCATGTTTTGTCATTACAATAAAACAACCTCTTAAATCTTTAGTCAAGAACCTAGACGTTTATTGAATTGCAGAACCCGAAGCAGGTTTCTTGGCAGACAGCCATGATATTGATGAGTGAAGTTTTCAATAACATACGCTCACAAATGCTTTTCTAGACAGGTTAGCTTCTGGTACTTGGGAAATTTTCCAAATTGCATTTATTTTTTGGCCGCATGGTGGCAATAGTATGGGTATAAATACGTCTGTCAACACTTCAACTCTTCCCGTGGGTGTTGAATCGACTAAGGGACTGAAGAAAAAATCACCAATTATCACCATAGGGGAGGGGGGGTCATCGAACAAATCACGTGTAATTTTTTGTTACTCTCTGCTGAACAGCATATTTCTTTTAAAACATAACTAGATGTCAAATCCTGAACTGAGTTTTAATCCCATCACGTGTGCTTAATAAAGTATGTAAATTGAAGAGTTTTTAAAAGGACTACGTAAGTTGGCAAAAAAATACACGTCATATTGGCTACTGGGCTACTAAAAATATCACCAAGTATCACCATGGGGGATGGGAGGGTCTAAAATAGGCCAAAATCGTATGACGTGATTAATGGACAAGCCCTTATATGTCTAATTTATTTATACAGTCAATTATACAAAAAATAATGTTCAGATTATGATTATACACATTACTAGTATTAGTATGTATTAAAAAAGGGTACCAATTAAGTACCTATTAACCGTATAAATTGGTGATTTGGTTGGTTATTTCAGGGTTTATAACTATGCCGAAATATCAGAAATTCAAATCTGCGAAATGGTAAATACACACCATCTATTATTTCTATCCCCTAAATTCTAAAATATAAGACCCGAAGCACAATGTAATAAAGAGTAATAAAATAATAATTAAAATTCCCAGTTGTATCACATGACAATGATAAAAATGAACTTCAATCTCCTAAACCGCTTAATAACCTCTCATTTTAAACGTCACTTTTAAATTGCCGCAATTTTTCCCCAGATAAGGGGTAAATTTGCCCGCTCCGGGGTAAATTTGCCCGGCGCTAAGATTGCGCGTGTCAGAGACAGTGTTAAATCGCCCGGTTATTTCGACCATCCGGCCGTTAACCCTTTCGACGCTAGCATGATTGCGAAATTTATGATGGGTTAAAAGGAATACTTGAGGCACTAAATGATGCTCGCCTGTGACAAAGCAAGTATTCGGTCTAAAATCGACGGTAGATTTCGAATGAGAGGCAACAAAAAATACGTTGTTTTACTTGGGAGATAATGAAATTTTCACACACGAGTGCCCATGGAAACCCGATGGCAAAGTCGAGGACTTTATAGTATATTCGCATTGGGCCACACTACATAATTTTTTAATCACACTTGCAAGCAAAAAAATAATCTTAACGAATAGGTACAAATTTTTGCAGCTTTGACATTTTCAAGGGAGTTCCACTTTTCTATAACTTCAGCATGGGAGCAATAGAGCGTTTAGTGAGCTGGTGTGATGTAAAAGTATTTTATGTACTGGATAGCTTTAGATTAAAGCTTTTATTGAAATAAATCAAAATTCCAACTCTTGTCACTTAACCTATACAGGGTGATCAATCCAAATGGGTCAGCATGGAGGTTTTGGAAACTATACCAGATAGTGAAATCTTAGGAACCATGACGTCAATTTTAGGAAAAAGAAAAACTGCATTCGTCAGATTAAAATACAATTAATAGTTGACGCCTTGGTATGAACATTAATAGGAAAGTACTTATAGTGTATTAGCAATTGTATAATTAGGTATTAAAATTATACATATAAATCAATGTAATTTAGAAGTTAATTCTTTAGCGCCTACATTTTTTTATAACCGGCAATCTCTAAAAGTGCCATCTTGCTGACAGGCATTGCCTACTGCAGGTGTCACCGATAATCGGTTCGTTTGGATATTCGTCTCTTCAACATTGTTTCATTACTATAATTTTTGTATCTTGTTTAGATTAAGTCTCACTGTCACTGTTTCAATAAACAATTTATTATTATTATACACTTACAAAAATACGTGTTACTAAAATTTACGTCATAATTCCTAAGACAAGATTTCGCAATCTATTATGGTTTCCAAAACCTCGTTACTGACCCATTTGGATTAGTCACCCTGTATATGCTGGCATCTGGGTTGTGGAACACGAGTGAATATTCATATTCATATTCATTTATTCATAAAATTAAAAAATTTACATGTCCTAAATAATAAAATAAAATTAGGATGTTAATTAATTTACAGTTTACATTAAAATAATTTACTCAACATATTAATTAAAAATAAAAATATATACCTACATTAAATTAAATCATAATTTTCATATGGGAATGTGGTCAACATCTTCCCTAGTACCCTGTTCACTCTTATAAACATATAAATATCTTGGGACATCTTACACAAATCAACCTAGGCCCACGGTAAGCTCAATAAAGGCTTGTGATGTGTGTACCAGGCGACGATATGTATAATAGATAGATACTTAAATACATAGACAGCCATGACCAAGGAACAAATGTTTGTGATAAATAAATACACAAATAATGCCCTCGCCAGGATTCGAACCCGGAACCTCCAGCTTCGTAGGCAGGGTCACTACCAACTAGGCTACAGAACAGAGGCTGAGGTCTTGCCCCACGGTCCAATGTCACCCTGTATTAATCTTGTAAAGCTTCTTAATTTAATGAAATGAGCCTAAGTCGTCATGCTAGGGGTAATAGGGACGAAGTTAGGATAGAAGATAACGACTTAATTAAGTCTTCATTTCCTTACCCTTAGCACTAATACTCTTAACTCCAACTAACAACAAGAATTCCCTTACTACTAGTCTATTTAGATCTACAAATGTTTTAAGATCTATGACATTCACTGCATCTGCCTATGATAGTTCACTGCTGCTATGCTATTCTCTTATTCACACATTCGACGCTGCGTTCGTCAACGAGCTCGACGTCGAGACAGCCTTGTCCAAAATCCTAGCTGTTTTATTTGACATTAGGAATCGAGACTGTGAGCGAGCTTGTGGGCGAGTTCGTCGCTGTTTTTTGTTAGAGAATACGAAATTCGTATATTAAACGTCAAACTCTCGACGCAGTGTAGTTCCAGCTCACGCCGCATTCGTCGCCGAGCACTAGTGTCGTTTAAAGTACATTAGTGAATAGCATTTTTAGGCTCGACGCTGCCGCAGCGCTGACAGCAAGGCGGTTTCCTTAGTGAATAACACTGCTGGACGCAGGCCTCTCCTACTAACCATGCGCATAGACGCACTAGGAGGCAAATGCCCATAATCGCCAGCGGATTGGCGATTGCAGTAATGTGTCCACTATGATGACGCTGCTGCCCATCATCAATCTTTTATCAAATAATAGTCAGTGACACTTTAATCCCTTAGCCGACTCTTACGACACCCGAAGGAGGGATACATGTCAATAGAAAAAGGATGTAAATTACAAAAAAACATAAATTCATGAAAGTCTCCAAACTTCGCCAGCCACTTAGTATTGTTTATCCCTTTCGATCTTATCAACTCTATAAGGGCGAAAGGGACAAAATAAAACTTTACGGCTTGTTAACAGACGTTTATGAATATGGGGGATAGTTTTTAAGCACTTTGTATAAATGTTAAGCCTTTTTAACGAGCTGGATGCCTTGTGACTGACTTTTGTTTCGTATACGTACGAGTAGAGAGGAAAGATTTGCACAAGACAAGAATATTGTTGATTATGAATTATGACTCATAATTTCAATATAATGATCTTTTTAATAGAAATACCTCGGTTTAGAATATTTCACTACCATTTTAGCATAGAAATGTTTAAATTATCATTCAGTGCAGAATTATACGTTCCAGGGAGGTTCAACCTTTTTACCCTCACTGTGTTGTTCGAAAAAATATCGTTTCAAATTCAACGTTTATTTTAATGTGAACTGACATTTTCAAGGGACTTTAGAATTTGTATTCATTAGAATTGAAGTCTAGATATTTGCATAATAGTTTCTGTCAGACTTGAATTGCACATATTATAATAAATATATAGGTTGTAAATTAACTAAACTTACCCGTGTGGTGACAGCTGGAATACATTTGTCACCACCCCAACTCCATCTGCGGGTGTCGTAAGAGTCGACTCCTTAGTCGATTACGGTTGAAGTGTCCCTGACCATTCTTTAATACAAGATTGATGACGGCAGCAGTATCATAGTGGACACATTACTGCGATCGCCAATCCGATTGCCCAGCGTGGCGATTATTCACCTCCTGCGTCCAACCGCTTAGGTAATAGGAGAGGCCTTTCCAACAGTGGACTGTTTATAGGCTAAAGATGAGAAATAACTGAAACCGTTATTTTAGCTTCATATGTAATTATTTCTTCGGTTACCGCGAGAATTACACATGAAATAAAACTATGAAAACGGATAAACTCGCGTATAGTAACTAATTTTAACTTCATTCCGACGTTTCGAACACTTTACAGGGTTCGTAGTCTGTGGGTCTGTCATCCACAGACCACGAACCCTGTAAAGTGTGCGAAACGTCGGAATGAAGTTAAAATTAGTTAATATACGCGAGTTTATCTGTTTTCAGTTTTATTTCATTACCTAATATCTAAGTTTAAAGATTATCGTATACGTGTAGAATGGTATCTTAGCTCGGCAGAGCAGAAACTACGCGTAAATTAAGATAAGGTAAGTGGTTTACATCCTCTCATTTATATATCCATAATGACATTTCCACCCCCATTTATAATTTGCGACACATGTCAAGACGAAATATGGAATTTATCCTTATCACACATAAGGACTTCGTAGAAAATGGAGCATACATACATCAACAGTAAATACGTACTGAATGCGTGTGAAATCTTATTTGAATTATTTATTATTTTACTCGTAAATTCGACCTTAACGTTATCGGAGTAAAGTATATCTTTGGATGATTGGGGTTGTGGAGATATGTGTCTTAGAAAAGTAACCCTTTAGGTAGATAAGGCAGTGTTTATTCGAGTTGTATTCAAAGGAATTCACGGAAAATATGGAGTCGCTATACTTGTTATGTTGGCCGTGGCATCGCTAGCGGTTACTTATTTTACTTTTTATGCATTTTTCTTTCAGGCAATTAACTTAACTTTCATAGAACTGGCCCTGAGTTGTAGACTATAAGTCCCAAAACTATGGGACATGAAAAGTTATAATAGAATATCGTAGCTGGGGGTTTTCACAAAACATTGTTGAAAACACTTAGTTATTTAATTTGGACAAGTTTAAGTTTAATACAACAGAAGTCCAAACTCGGGGTTTGCCAACGAGCCATGGAGCGTAGTATATTAGGTGTTAAATTGGTAGATCGAGTCCGGAACACCACGCTGCGCTCCAAGACCAAAATCCTTGATGTAGGTAGCTCGGAAAGCGGCCAAGCTAAGGTGGGACTGGGCTGGACACGTCTGCCGGATGCCTAATGAGTTGTGGGGCAAAACCACCACAAAGTGGGAGCCCAAAAACTTGAATCGAGCATCTGGTTGACCACGCCGGCGATGGCGGGATGAACTGGTCTCCTTCTTGAAGGAATGGCCAAACACAGCGCTTGACCGGGACCAGTGGAGACATTGGGGGGAGGCCTTTTCCCAGCAGTGGGACACGACTAATAATAATAATTAAGCTTATTCGACTCAGAATCACGAGCTCTTTCGATTCTGTTAGGAGAAAAAATGTCCCATAATTTACATACACTTTTCATTTATTCTATTACTCGTACGCTACCGCCTTTGATCATCTATGAAAAAACGATGTGGTAATGGAAAAACAGTACATATCCTAACTAGTGCGCGAAAATTTTTTTTCGGCGAGGGTGAAAGTTGGAGCCCTAGTGAAACGAGTGCGACAATCACCCGAGTTAAAAAATAGTTTTTGCACGTGTTAGGGACGATTTTTTTCATAACAAGTGCGTCAAAAAAAAAATTGCCACGCGCAAAGCGTGCGCAAAGTTCGTTTTTGCGCACTAGTTAGGAAAAACATTTTTTCCAAGCCAGAGGTGGTATTTGAACCTACGTCCCCAGCTTTCGCGGCTGATTCCTAACCACGCAATAGATTGTGTAAAAACAATGATTTCACAAAACTCGAATCTCATTCATATTAATTAACAGAAACCAACACTAGGGAGCGTCCCACGATTCCCAGCGGACGAAAAACATCGGAATCATTCCTTTAATACAACATTTATATAACCGATCTAAAAACCGACTTTATAGACTTGAACAGAAAGTCAATAATCAACCAAACATGTTCGTGAGGCTAGCTATGTAATTTACATTACATTACATACAGGATGTATATGACAATTGGGCGTTTATTGCAAGACTACTAAGTTACTCTACGTAATTTATATTTAAATACATACACGAGCCACTGAAAACCTTGACCGGGGTGATTTAGTAGGCTATACTGAACAACTTTTACTATGGGGCCAATCATGAAATAAAAAAAATGTCTTTTCATACATTTTGACCGATCGATCACGACATTTTGTATGAAAGAGCCAATTTTTTTTTAGATTTCTGGGTTAGCTCCATAGTAAAAGTTGTTCAGTATAACCTACCAAATCACCCCGTTCAAGGTTTTCAGTGGCTCGTGGAACACGTTGTATTATAGGTAAACGTTTTGTAGAAAATATTAATGTAAGATATATTTTTATTTCTATTTGTAGTAGACGCACGTACAGTCTTAATATTTTTTATATATATACATACAAATACATATTTAAACATATCACAAAGATGATTTTACTGTCAATATTGAATTGGAAACTATAAATAACGAAATTTCCTAATAGGTACCTAATTTGATATTTGAAAATGTTTGAGACAAGCTCTATATACGTGGTATGAATTGACACATTTAATTTTATATATATACAAAATGTATGAGAAATATTGTGTAGTAATTTTGCATAAAAAAAAATAATAAAATAAATTCATAACTTTTTTACAACAGAAGAATACGTAGACAATATTTTCATTAAAGCCCCTTTGTCGCAGCCAGTCTGTATACCGTTTAATTTCATTCCCGACCCTTATGCTCTGTCATGAGAAATGATAATGACAGGTACGGTATGTAAATACGATAAGGTGACGTGACATTTGGGCAACTGACAGGGTGAAATGACTCGATAAAATTACTGAGAGTCATTAGGGGAAGTGGCAAGCCCGATTATGGTATACTCATATTCATACTCATTTATTGTCAACGTTTTATCTTTCTAAGAATACAATTCATGATATCAATTCAATTTGTATATAAGGTGTCATTCCATCAAACCTATGCTATCTCAATATATTTTATATTAACTGTCGCATTGTCGCCGCTGTATCAGGTCAGGGCTTAGAGAATAAAAAAATAAGTATAATAGGAGAATCTTACACAAATCGACCTAGTCCCACGGTAAGTTTAATTTAAGGGTTGTGTTGTGGGTACTACGAGTAGATAGATAAATAATTATTATGATAAATATGTATGATACTAAAATCTTTATCAAAATTGATTATAGTTGTTATCCACTGACTGCAGGTATACTAAAAAGAAAAAATCTATGATGAACAAAAATAAATGCCCTTGCCGGGATTCGAATTCGGAACCGCCCACTTTGTAAGCTTACACCGCCGACAGATATTGCGAATATTATATTAATTTTCAATCTGAGTCAAAGTAAACTGCTAAATCCATGTGTTATTTTATAAAGTCTTGCCATGGCTTATTGCAGAAAAATGCATATTTGCATAATTTAAGTAGCATAATTTTGCATAAAACCAGCGTGACTCAGGTGACCGTAACCATGGCAATAAAAGACAGAAAATTATTGATTCACCCAATTACATAGGTACAGCAAGAGCTCCTCTTAAGACCAAACGAGTATTCGCTCATTCTATCCCCCACTCTACGAAATTCGTACACAAAACGTGATTTGTGGAAATTCGTAGAGTGGGGGATAGAATGAGCGAATGCTCGTTTGGTCTAAATGCACCTTTAACCTTTTCACCTATAAAGATAACCCAAAAACTATTTATTTTCGAAACACTAAAGTGCACATTACGCTAAATAAACGTGTTTGAGTCTGTCACTCTAAAAAAAAAACAAAAAAGTAGTAACCAGAAACGCAACTCACTCCCAACCCATTCATTCACGTTAGAAATAATTAAATTAACCGAGTCGCGAGTGAACGAGGAATGTCGAGTCATTCGTTCATTGTTATTAAACGAATTAAAATGCATTTTTGTTAGCTTTTTGTCTTTTAGTTGAAATAAATGACCGGTATCACTACATAGTATAAAATAAAGTCACTTTTTTCTATCCCTATGTCCCTTTGTACGCTTAAATCTTTAAAACTACGCAACGGATGTTGATGAGATTTTTTTTGATAGGTAGAGTATTTCAAGAGGAAGGTTTTTATGTAGGTATAGTACCCGTGCGAAGCCAGGGCGGGTCGCTAGTTTTTACTATGTAGACTTGCCCCCTTATTCATATACGTTCTCCTAACTATACAAGCCGCTACGTATTGTTCATACCTTTCGGTCTTATGGACTTATCGATAAGAAAGAAAGAGACAAAGGCTGTTTTCGATGTATTTAGGTATCTTATCTGCATGATATATTCATTTTATTATACTTATCTTTTACTTACGCTTAGTAGCTGGGCATTTTCGCGAGAAGAGATCCAAAAACTTATTTTTCTGAAACAGGCAAATTTTATGTTTTTCCTGCTCAGAATCACGAGCTCTTTCGATCCTACTAGAAGACAAAAAGTGTCCCAACTTTTTGTTTCTATTACGTAACCGTTTTTCAAACACTTGTACAGCGGTTACAAAGTGGAGAGGATGTAAAATGTATGAAAAATGTGGGACCATTTTTTTCTTGTACTTTTTTTCTCCTAGATTGAAAGAACTCGTTATTCTGAGTAGGAAAAACATTAAATTTACCTACCTTAAAAAAAAATTTTTTTGGATCTCTTCTCGCGAAAATGACCAGCTACAAGACAATTTATTAGTGGATACAAGATCATCTCACGATATAAATGTATTATTTATACAGGGTGCTCGTTTCGATTTGCGTTACATTAGACAGGTTATTTGGGAATTTAATAGAAGTTGTCTGGTATATCGGCTTTTGGGAAATTCGATAAAAATGATTTTTCTTTGTTTTCATACATAATAAATGAAATGGTAAGTGTGAGAGAACCATAAGAATAAAATAAAAGTTAATTAATCTCAGGTGACTGACGGCACAGTCATGTCAAAATAAGTAACATTAGAATGTAATAAAGGTTACAATAGACTTGTTCAGTCATTAAACTTATATTTTTAATAACTCAATAACAGTAAGAGTTAACACACTATTTCATTAGTGAAATTAATTATATTTGACCTATATAAGCTTCCCTTAAATTTATAGCATATGAAGAAAAACACCCTGTATAACCTCATTGACTAAGTAATTTCAATGCAATAACGACTTAAGTCAATAACATTAATAACGGCAGCCTTAAAGTTTGAAATGGGCTCATAACAAAACTGGCACACTCGGAATTAGGGAGATCCCATAAAGATTGCCTCTCAAAACGCCGTTCGATCAAAATCCTTTAGGGTGTGGTGTAAAATAGAAGAGTTTCTACGTCTTGTTTTGATGATGTTACAATAGACTAGCGACCCGTCCCGGCTGCGCACGGGTATAGTTCGTGAAATATAAATTGGTAACTTTCTACCTACATTATAGTAACAATAAATATTCAAATTATATTTCTCGAACTATACTATACCCACATAAAAACCTTCCTCTTGAATTACTCTACCTATTAAAAATCTCTCATCAAAATCCGTTGCGTACTTTTAAAGATTTAAGCGTACAAAGGGACATAGGGACAGAAAAAGTGACTTTATTTTATCCTATGTAGTGATGATGATAGTTTCTTCTAGTTCATATCGGTTTCATTGAAAATCAGCGTCACGTAGTGAGTTCCACTGCAGCACATCATGCTGAGTCTTCACTTAGCATGTGACCTTTTAGCACATGTAAATTGTGCCCATGTAAAATGTAATGTAACCAAGCAAATTTTGTTTTGTGAATAAACATTTAATTATA
>JALPQI010015064.1:0-20679 GCA_025490895.1 Thaumatotibia leucotreta | reverse complement strand
GTAAATAATAGTGGTTATTTCAAATAACCAAGATTGAAAAATTTAAAAAAAATCGCCTCTTCAATCACTAAGTATACGGTGGATTATGACTACAATTCATTTAAATATTTTTTATGGGTCTTTTTTTTAATACCGCCAACAAGTTATATACATCAAATTAAAGCTTATTAAATACACTATCTTTAAAAAAATATTTAATTTTTCTAGCGTCATGACTACTATGTAAAAACACGACATAAAAAAATCAAAATCACGAAATTTTCATAAATTTGGTCATAATTAATTATTGGTTGGATTTAGCTATATGATGTGTACGCAAAATATGAAGCTTACAGATATGCCTTTAATTTTGTTCAAGAGAGTAATTAGATATATTTAATAGTTCTCGAGATATACTTGATTTTGTAAAACTTGAGATCCACCATCTTTGATTGGCCCCCATTTTTGTTAGGTAGGTAGCACTTATAAATGGCAATCTTGCATTTTTGACGTTTTTATAAGCTTACCTAACAGCCCTGAAAAGGAAAATTTGTACCTCCTAATTTTAACCATACCTGTCATACAACGGAAATCTTGAAATAGCCCGTATGCCTATTAGCTACCACTTTGAGATGTTTAAGATACTTTTTTAACATCCTTATGAATATGTCTAACTACTGTAAAAAGGACACTTGGTACCCCCAAATTATACCGTTTTCTAATTTCAGGCCGACTAGCCCACGGACACTAGCCACGGACACGGACGGACGGACGAATAGGGAGCCAACCTAGAAATTGCAAAAAAATAGGAGTATTTTTAATTTAATTGATATTATTGAACTATCAATCAATTATTAAAGCTCCTTTAACTCATAAGTAATTAGGATTTTTTTTCGTGATTTCTTGATAGTCTCTGTAGTAAAAGTCCGTATATGTATATTTACAGGTTCCTGGTACCCTGTTCACCTTTGGTCCTCGACCCAGATGCCACCCTGTAGACTTACTATGGTCTATTGGCGTTGCAATCACGGCGTTCTAACACGTAGTAGGCAAGTGCGAAAGTGACACGTAGCACGATAAATTGATAAACGGGCAGGCGCGGATTCAGGACTTCGTTGAGGGGGGGGGCACTGCCCTATGATATGATAGTATTTTTATACTTAAAACAGCACCTAAGGCATACATAGGTCCTGTGTGAGGGGGGGGCAAGTGCCCCCATTGCCCCCCCCTGGATCCGCGCCTGTAAACGGGACCATCATATACCACTAGTATATGTAATTACTCAACGAATTTACGATCCGTACTCTACGAGGAAGCCGCACGCCATACTAAATTGCCTTTCAAAAACGGTAATGAATTTCAATATCAACGTATAAAAACGCAAACCGCCATTTAAAAATAAATTAATTAAAAAATTAAAAAACACGACTGCCGTTCTTAAAAGTAAAAAATAATTCCTTTTCAGATCTATTCTTGTAAGCGTATCTACATATAAGCGCTTGTCTTATTACTTACGATATTTTGTTTCGATTGCAGGCGGGGAACCTTTCATTACGGAAAATATACATAACTACAACATAATGAAGGTTCCCCGACTGCAATCGAAACAAAATATCGTAAGTAATAAGACAAGCGCTTATATGTAGATACGCTTACAAGAATAGATCTGAAAAGGAATTATTTTTTACTTTTAAGAACGGCAGTCGTGTTTTTTAATTTTTTAATTAATTTATTTATTTGAAACCTTTTAGTGTATTCGAAGATTCTTTAAATTTCGATAAAATTTGGAAGGCTGACCCTGCGGAGGGCCGAAGTTCGCTTCGGAGGCCCGAAGAGTTCCCAATAATCTCAGGTATTTTGGGCGAAGCCGTAAGGCACACCGCGCGAGGGTCGGAACGTTAGCGAAACCAATGTAAATTTATGTTAAGCGAGTCCGAACTTCCGAAGTGTGAGCTTCAGGATGGGAGACCGAAAGCGGAGCTCGCGGAGGCCCGGACTATCACTTCGAAGGCCCAAGCGTGTCACTCGCAAGTAAATTAAAGCAAGGCTGAAGGCCGAGCTGTGAGGAAATTGAGCTACCATGCTTCTTCAACTACCCAGGCAAGCCGACATCCACGTAGGACCGAAGGCTCGGTGGGTGAGACCACACGGTACAACCGTCCCTCTTAGCCTTTTGACCGCCAGACGAACAAATATGCTGAGCACCAGACGCCACGCGTACGTGATTATTTAAACGAAATTTAACTTTACGGCATCCCGCGTAAGTTTCTACTGCAAAGGCATAGTTTTCGGCCATGGCGGTCAAAGGGTCAACTGTCTTAGGGCTCTACAGTTCGCTACAAACTCTAACGAAGACCGAAAGCTGAGCTCCGCGTTGAGTCAACGGCCAAAAGCGGCCCTCAGAGGCGCACTAGCTCACGAGGCCGAAAGCTGAGCCGCAGAGCCATGCTGGGCGGTGAAATAGGGTAACAAAAAAAAATCGAAGTATCGGAGTAGTATTGACAACCTGCGAAGACCGTAGGCCCTGCTCCGCGTAGGGCATCCCTCAGAGGGACATTGGTTCGCGCAGCCGAAAGCCGAGCTACCAGAGCCCAGACATCGGCCCGGGCCAGCAGAGGAAGAGGCCCAGACTTTCACTAAAAGTTCCCTAGCATGAGACTTGTAAGAAATTTAAAGCAAGGCCGAAGACGGAGCTGCGAGAAAAATAAGCTACCAAGCTTTTTCAACTACCCCAGCATCCAAATAAGCCCAGCTCCGCTGTCAAGTTTTAATTTTGACGCGCCTGTGTGGGACGTATAGCCATTTTGTTTGGCCACAATTGCTGTTGTTATTGCATTGTTAGGTACATTCGCCTGATATTCAAATCATATCTAGAAATCCCCGATATTAGTAAGGTAGCATTAGCACAAGAAGAGTGCGACAGTATGTCGCTGCAAAATAGACTATCCATCCCTCTTTTATTGATATAGTTAGTAAAAGATAGAAAATCTATCTCGCAGCGACAAACTGACGTATCTACCAATCATGTACTCAGCATACACATGTGGTTAAATGTCTCGTATCTCACAAACTATTAACGTAGGTACATGTTATTTTCATTTTTATTAAATATTGTGTTATCCCTAAACTTGGCAAAATTTTAAAAAATCGTGCGATCTTGCCTCCTCGCCGTTGTGTAGAGCAAAAGATTCTGTATTTGAAAAAAATACAAAAAGTGGGTCAAAAAGTATGTATCTTTTAAGATACACTACCAAATTAAGGGATGCAAATTTTCCGCAACTCGACATCTAACGTGCCTATTTTGCGTGGTCCCAACGCTGGCCCAATACTTGTTGGGAACTCACAAACAGGTTACCTCACGATGTTTTCCTTCACCGTAAAGCACTTTTGATGATATCAAATGATATTATACATAAGTTTTTCGAAAAACTCATCGGCACAAGCTGGGTATTGAACCCACGACCGCTGCGTAGCAGCCGTGCGTTGAACCACTCGACCACAAACACTTATATAAGTAATGTATCTGTTTCATACACACTAAGCCCCGTGTCAGCGGTGACATTTCTGTCACGGCTTAGAATTTCAAAGAATAATTTCAATACCGCGATGTAGAACATTTCGAGTTTTCTCTTCATACATATACTTAAATATATAACTTGTATATGTATTTACAATCTGCATGTAAAATGCTTTAATTTGATACCCAAATCATAGCGTTTGGATCACATATTATTCTGTGTGATTAGATTGCATTTTAATGAATCTCGCTCTTCTTGAATAAGTTACACACATATAAGTTATGTACATATTCGTAATCGTTGTTTGAAGCTCTTCATTTTGATACCAAACTCGATAGGTTTCTTTCATATTAATTTTTTTTGGTTAGATAATTTTGACTTTCTAGGCCGCCTTATTATTTTTAACGTGACGTCACATATCCTATGTTACCTGCGACGTCACGAGGATTCTAATGATACCTTACACTATTAAAAACGGTTAAGTGGTCGCGAAGATCTGCGCGTTTAAAGAAAATATGAAACATACATAGGGGCTGAACACATATACTCTCCTTTTGGCAGTCGTGTAAAAAATAATCGTGATTGGTCTATCAAAGTTTTGATTGGCTATATTCTACTTATAAACATTTGTCTAAAATGCATGCTGACCAAAAGAGCATTCGCTGTTCTATCCCCCTACTCTACGAAATTCGATCGTTACACGAAACGTGATTCGTCGATTTCGTAGAGTGGGGGATAGAACAGCGAATGCTCTATTGGTCTGCATGCACCTAAAGATATTGCGCCGAAATAAGCACGGTGTTAAGAAAAGCGTTATTGTCCTGCCCTTCCCATCTTGGCACAATTTAACAATTGTTTTTGGGGGCATTTTTGAGCTGGCATTCGACGTCCATGTTATATATGGTTGCAGTCCATACCCCTTTGGACGACATGACATATGTACAACCTAAGTCTCGCGTGTAGCGTCTGGGGTCAAGTAGCCAGCCCCTACGGCCATTACCGCTCCAACCTCTATTATTTAATCAATATCATAGGTGCTCGTCTTTCGATATTTATTACCCGCCAGTACGGATTGATCGTAGTTATAGAGTTATATTTAGGATTGGATCGGACCATTCGATTATTACGTATGGTGGAAACGTTCTTTGGATTCCCTCTCCAATACGGGAAGTTTGTTTTTCATAATGTACAAAATGAAACAGTATGATTGTACAAATTAACCACTCTAGGGCGGAAATAATAATTTTCAACCCCAAAGAAATGAGTGACTCCTTAGACTATCGGCAATAATCCTGTAAAGGTCCTGGTGTTTCAAAGTGGTTAAGTTCATGCAGGCTCTCTGGTTGAAGTCATAACAATAAGTTTGTTTTTATTTTTACACTAATTTGTTACGGTTAAAAAAAATACATTTACATTTTTCAATAATTCAAAAATGATAAGTTATTGATAACTTTTAACTCAAGTAAATAAACCCATAATAATAAAAAATACATGAACAAAAAATTACAAAATAGTTTTTTTTTTAATTACTATATGTAGAAATGATTGTTGATCAGGTTATTAATGCACCGTTTAAATTTTCACCCCGGTTGTAGGCCACACACTGTATATCTACATATGGAAAGTTTATTTTCCAGGACAGATGAAAAAGTCAACCTTCAGCGATTTATGATAAGACTATGATCATGTCTCTGAACGTACCTATGATGAATCCAAAAAAGCCTAGCTTTTATATACCATTTAGGTACCTCACCTATTTATGTTATGGCTAGACCCCTTTCTTAGTAATGGTGAAGGATATTTTTATAAAAGAATAACTTTCCTGGGTTCTCCTATTTTTGAAGAATCCTTTCCCGATTATATTTCTAACTCGATTTCTAAATTCCAAAATCACGCAAATCGTCTACTCGAAATTAGCCCTCATTATGCTCTTGCGATTCTTAAGTTTTGTCTTTTTGTCCCTAAATTGACATACGTGCTCCGTTGCTGTCCGTTCTGGAAAAATATTAATTTATTAACACCTTTAGACGACTTAATCAAAATTACCATAGAAAAAATTCTAAATATTCAGCTAACGGAGCGTTCCTGGTCACAAGCATCCCTCCCTATACGGTATGGGGGTTTAGGGATACGAAAAATTTCATGTGTGGCTTCTCCTGCATTTTTGGCATCCGTCCACAGCACGTCTGATCTCACAGGAAAGATCCTAAGGGCTCTGCCTATTAACTGTGAGACTGCGGGTTTGGAGGACGCCAAAAATGCATTCAAAATTGCTTGCCCTTCTAAAAATTTTCCTGACAACCTAAAATCGCAAAGGAGCTGGGACAATGTGTATTGTGATCTAACATACAATTCTCTTCTAAACAGCTCTGCAGGTCCAGATCGTGCGAGACTTTTGGCGGTCGGAACCCGGGAAGCTGGTTACTGGCTGCATGCCCATCCTTCGGCTAGTACTGGTACTTTCCTGGATCCGGCCTCTCTTAGGCTCGCAACCGGCCTGAGACTCGGGGCCGCGGTATGTACCCCTCACTTATGCTGTTGTGGCACAGACGTGGACCGACTGGGACACCACGGACTAAGTTGTCAAAAAAGCGCAGGCCGTATTTCCAGACATGCGACGCTTAACGACATAATCCGCAGGTCTCTTGCCACGATCAACGTACCTGCTCTTCTTGAGCCTACTGGTATTATTAGGGATGATGGTAAGAGACCTGATGGTGTGTCTTTGGTTCCTTGGAGCTTGGGACGGATGTTGGTATGGGATGCTACTTGCGTAGATACCCTGGCACCGTCCCATCTTCAACGAACTACGTTTAAGGCAGCCGCTGCGGCTGAAAATGCCGAATTTTTAAAACGTAATAAATATAAGGGCCTCGGCAAAGAGTACGATTTTGTACCGTTTGGCGTAGAAACTTTAGGTTCTTGGGGCCCCAGCGCACGCAAATTGTTTGCTGAGATCGCGAAACGTCTGGTTGATGTAACTAGAGACCGAAGAGCTGGCGACTTCCTCGCACAACGCATCAGTATTGCGATACAGCGAGGAAATGCCGCCAGCATCCTCGGTACAATGCCACAAGGGCCAATCTTAGATATAGGTTAGGTTAAGTAGATTAGTTCGATTTAATCTATGTACATAAATATTGTAGTAAAGAATAAATGTTGAATTCATGTTGATTTAGTGCACCCATCGTAATTATTCTTATTTAGGTACTAGGCTCACCTGCCAAGTTTCTTGTCCATCGCAGGCAAGTTAAGAGAGCTGGATCTCTTGACAGATCCTGTGGTGCAGCTAGTTTCAGTACTAGGAGAAAGCGAGCGGCGCAAATTAACACAATTCTCATTTCTCCAAAAGTACCATTCATTCATTCTTCCGAAAGCCATTTTCTGTTGAAGAGAAACTTCAGATCAGTATTATTAAACTAGTTTATAAAAACTTTATAAAAATAGCTTTCGGAAAAATTCTGCCAGAGAACTGTTTCAAGGTTTTTATTGACACAGTAGACTTAGCACAGAATTAGTGCGACAATATGTCACCGCGAGATAGACTTAGGTATCCATCCCCCTTTTCTTCATATCGTTAGTTAAAGAAGGAAAATCTATCTCGTGGCGACATACTGATATACCAATCAGGTGCTAGAAGCATACTGGTCACACCAGCTGCGATGAACGACCAGGGAGTACCTATCAAAGAGGGTTTTCTCGAAAACGTATGCCACTAGTTGGCGCCACTTAGCCGTAAGGTCCCGCTAAGAAACATAATTATCTAGCCCCAAAGAAAAACTAACTAGTAGGTATTTTTATTTTTTTTATATAATTTTAGTAACTCATACAAAACATTTAAACACGAAACTATAAGCGCTCTGAGAATTTAGACAAGTTTCTGGACCTCAGTGCTGCCGCCCTGGTGAACGTCATTTCAGAAAACCCTCATTAGCGAGATTTTTATTCGCGGTAGAGTGAATTCTCTTAGAAAATGTATTCGCGGGTAGTGTGAACAGCGGGCGATCAACTATATTTTGTTTATTTCTTGGTGGAGAAAATAGTAGATCATCGTTTACTCGCCTTTGGGAGGACCAGTGCCTTAAGATCTAGAAAGTTGCTCAAAAACTCACCTTCCATTTCTAGACCGGCTATGCAGGCTGTCATCGTCCCTGCCCCAGGTTTTCCCGAGGGCTGGAAGACCTAAAGAGCTAGAGCCTTTGACGAGCCCTGCGGCCCCGGGTTGCTCTGTACTGCGCGCTTTGCGGGTTTTCAATTCTTTTCCTGGAACAAATGACAATTTAGGGTCATTTGCAGAAAAAGTGTACCTTTTAATTTTTTTATGTGATCATGGACTGTAATACACCATTTTACTCGGCATCGTGCGTACTTTTCAGTTATGAAACAAAAAAGTATGTGTCTAATGTCACGACAATAAGTATGTAAATTGAGATAACTCAGTTTAGTTACTCCCATACTAAATGTATGAAACGAAATGTAACGAAACCGATAAAAAAAATCTCAAATTTGTTACAGAATTTTTCATACATTTAGTATGGGAGTAACTAAACTGAGTAGGTACCTAATCTCAATTTACATACTTATTTTCGTGACATTAGACACATACTTTTTTGTTTTATAACTGAAAAGTACGCACGATGCCGAGTAAAATGGTGTATTACAGTCCATGATCGCATAAAAAAATTAATAGGTACACTTTTTCTGCAAATTACCCTTTAAACTTACATTTAACAGGTAAACTAAGTTGAAAAGAGTTCGACTCACTCAGGCATCTAATTGAACTGGAGATTATTTTGTACAATAATAAGCAAATACTGCCGGAACTCTTACCTTTAGTACTATTTATTCTAGGCTTTAGCAGTCTTGAACATACTCTGAGATAGAGCCATGGGCCGAGCTAGCAATGTACAAGTTTCAGAACATTCTCAAAATGGCGGGAATATACTCGGAAATTTCCGAGAATTTTCACGATAATTTAAGAGTAAGTTCTGATTGAGAATGTTTCCATGAGAACTTATAAATGGTGTTGTGAAGAAAATTGTATTTCACAATTGAGTAAGCAAGGCATAAAATATAGGTTTTGGCATGATTACATTGATTGTAAAATTTAAATTACTGAGAACATTATTTATAGAAGTTTCGCAATTTATGTTACTTCTCCTCGGTACATTGCTAGGCCGAGCCCGTATGGGTTTTTGCTGATTATATGATACCCACATGTCACGGTACATGTGGTTTACTGCTTAAAAAGCTTCAAGTCAAGGGAAAGGTAAGGACTTTAAGTACTATTCTTAGCTTCAGCACTCTTGAGGATAGTACTAGATAGAGCCGTGTGCGGTGCTATTCTGAACTTTAACATTCGTCGAAATACTCCTGGACAGAGCCTTGGCGCCTGCATGAGCGTTTGCCAGTATGCCATGGCTCGGGACAAACTACGGGAACAGAGGTGCAAGACGCTTACCTTTAGTACTAGCTAGGGCTTCAGCACCTTTGGAGATACTCCTGGACAGAACTGTGGGCGTTGCCAGCATGAAAGTCTGCCAGTGGTGCTCCATGCCACGAGCAAATTACGAGAACAAGTGCAAGACCCTTACCTTTAGTACTAGCCAGGGCTTCAGCACCTTTGGAGATACTCCTGGACAGAACTGTGGGCGTTGCCAGTATGAGAGTCTGTCATGGAGGTACGCCATGCCGCGGGCAAACTACGAGAACAAGTGCAAGACCCTTACCTTTAGTACTAGCCAGGGCTTCAGCACCTTTGGAGATACTCCTGGACAGAACTGTGGGCGTTGCCAGCATGAGAGTCTGCCAGTGGTGGTACGTCATGCCGCGGGCAAACTACGAGAACAAGTACAAGACCCTTACCTTTAGTACTAGCCAGGGCTTCAGCACCTTTGGAGATACTCCTGAACAGAACTGTGGGCGTTGCCAGCATGAGAGTCTGCCAGTGGTGGTACGTCATGCCGCGGGCAAACTACGAGAACAAGTACAAGACCCTTACCTTTAGTACTAGCCAGGGCTTCAGCGCTCTTGGAGATACTCCTGGACAGAGCCGTAGGCGTTGCCAGCATGAGAGTCTGCCAGTGGTGGTACGTCATGCCGCGGGCAAACTACGAGAACAAGTGCAAGATCCTTACCTTTAGTACTAGCCAGGGCTTCAGCACTTTTGGAGATACTCCTGGACAGAGCCGTTGGCGTTGCCCGCATGGGCGTCTGCCGGTGGTGGTACACCATGTCACGGCTCAAGGGTTGGAACAGCTGCAAGTTCTTCAACGCCATCTTGGTTTCGCATCTTTACGCAACGGTCACTTTTGACAGTTCTAATCTAAGATTGCTCTGCTTATTTGAAATCGGAAGTCCTTATGAAATATGAATGTTTAAAGTGAAGCGTTAGTAAACTAGAAGTGAAGTGATAGAATTTGCTCAACAATGCGGGTCGTTGAAAGTAGACAGTAAATTTTTATATTTCGATAACAACAAGTACCTAAATTTATTGCTAGTTTTCTATTTGTGATAACTTGATAAGACTTCGTTAACTGCAAACTAGAAATTAAAATAAACTAAGCCGTTTTTTGTTAAGTACCAACTTTACTATACACTTAATACATATAAATTAAATCATGACTTACGTTTCATTTGTTTGCGGTCTACTGAAGTAGGTACAAATAATTAGTTATTCTAATTACCAAAATACCCACTAAATAATTCAAAAGCATTAATTTCAAACCTATACTACCTAACCTATAATACTCGTAGGTACTAGTTTTATTTATTAGACAACCATTGAACAAAAAATCAGGATTGTAAAAGTGTACCCCGTTATTCGACCTACAAAATATGTCATGTCACAACATAACAATCGATTTAAATATCGTCTTCCTCAGTGTCGTGTGAAAGTCCGAGTGTCATTGGACATCGATAACACATGTTAATATTACAATCACAACACTAAAAGTAAAAAAAAAGTATGAAAAAAAATGTTGCAATTGACAGTTCGATTTTTTAAATTGTTCACTTGCACGCGGCCGAGTGAAAAGGCGGGAAATTTATCAAAATGGCGGCGCGAGTGGCGGCAGCGCGCGCGAGGCTTAGACTGAATTGCTTTCAGCCTGAGGGTTAATTCTACAAAAGCTTTTTCGTCGATACAACTATAATTTCATAGTTAGTAATGGTGTTTGCTGCGGGGTTGTTTGATAGACGTTCTACAGATAAGGGTGAGTTTTTATTTTTCAATGGCGGTAAATATTGCTTATTGCTCGTTTGGTAAACATCAAAAGTTCGACGGTTTAGCTTCAGCTTGTGTATAGAATTTCTTAAGTTATAAAATATCTCCCGCGTAAAAAAGATAGGACGCCCATATGTATGTATACACGGCTGTAAATTTAGTAAGATACATAATTATTCACCTTCAAATATATCGGGGCGACCACGGTGATCAGAAATATCTATATAATTATGTACTCTAATGCCATGACAATAGAGGCCTGCTCAGTAATTTATGTGAGCACCCTCTCTGGCCGCTGCGATATAGGTATCTGATGGGGATTGTAAGCATGTTAATCAAGTCCCAAATTGAATAGGTAATTGAAAAGTAAAGGTACTTATTTTTCATAAACTAAAATTTAAACTATATAGATAGTTGTGTGTAAGAAATAAATAAAATAAAATAAAAATAAAAAATAAAATATAGTGTGTAGGTCACAGATTCTCTGTGGTGTAGGTACATACTGAAAAAGTATTATTTAGACTAGCGAGCGGTTAGACTGCCATAAGAAGACACTGAGGGTTTTGAAATGATGCAGCACTATTATTTGTCGAATGAGAAAATCATAAATCAACACAATTCAAATGAATTAATAACTACACAGTCTTTCACACTCGCGTAATATTGTTTAAATAGCTAGAAATAGTTTCAGCTTCAATTAAAGCTCAATTTAGTAGTATTTTATGTAGTAACATTTATTACTATGTCTTTGTGGGCGTGACGTTGTCTAATGGAGTAGGTATCTATTAAGATATAGCTATTTTATTCTTTATTTATTCAACAACCATGTAAAAAACAGCTTACGCCAAGACATTACATGTGGAATTATCTATAATATAAGCTAACATAATTCTAATAGTAATAACATTTTATGTCAAAATAATGAAAAGGAAAAATAAAATTATAGGGTACAGTAGCAGGTAATGGTTAATTTTTAGTCTAAGTTGTGTCCATCTATCAGAGAAAATGTCGGCATTTTGAATCGTACCTAAAAAGTTATTAATTAGTTCTATAGCTCTGTGGGTGGGTGCGTTGGAAGTTTGATGGGTGCGGATGTGATATGGAATAGTAAGGAGGTACCAAGTAATATAAATTAAGGGGACCCGAGTATGTCCCTAAACTGCATCTAAAACCAGCGGAGGATGGGCAGCATCATCCTTTAAAATATAGTGTACCTACTCGTATAACTGCTCGCCAACCCACCTGCCAAGCGTGGCGATTACGTAAAAACCCCCCCTACTGGGGGAACCGTATGTCCAGCAGAGGCCGTCCATCCGCAAAGAATGATGATGATGAAGTAGACCTATATCCTTATGTCAAATCGGTTCTACAATTTAGTTTTTAATAATTTCCTATTATTTTTAATTTATAAGGTAATATATTCCCCATCCCTTAGTACCTATACCTATCTCTACGTATAGTTACGCATACCTAGCATTGTACCGAGGAGAAGTTTCATAAGTTGCGAAAATTGCATAGAGAATGTTCTCGGGAATCTCAATTTAACAAAAATTTTATTTATTTATAAGCGACAAAAAGATACAAAATTAAAACTATAATATTATCAAACTACACTATAAATAAATATATACTAAACTAAATCTAAATCTAAAAACGGCCCCCGCGGCATGGTACCAAAGATGCTGGCAGCATTACCCCGCTGGATCGCGAGGCTAATTTGTTGAGCGAGGTAGCTGCCAGCTCTTGGGTCACCTGTGGTATCTTTGAGTCTCTTTGAAAGTTGTTTAAAGAGACTCAAAGCACCAGAGCCCCACGGACCCAGGGTCTCGACGCCGAAAGGGATAAAATTATAGTCAGCGCCGAGACCACTGTATTTTCCTACCTTAGCACTTTCAGCCGCCTCTGCTGCTGCTGCTGCCCTTATGGATGTCCGAGGGAGATGTGACGGGGCTAGTGTGTCTACACATGTTGCATCCCACACTAGCACCCGTCCCATACTCCATGGAATCAGAGACATCCCATCCGGTCTCTTGCCGTCGGTCCTTGATATGCCGGTAGGCTCTAATAGAGCCGGAACATTGACCGACGCAAGAGTCCTACGGATGATGTCGTTAAGGGCAGCATGTCTTGAGAAGCGGCCCGCACTCCTTTGGCAGGAAAGTCCGTGGTGGCCCAGGCGGTCCACCTCGTGGCCGCAGGGGCAACGATGCGGGGCGCAGACCGGGACCCCGAGACGGAGACAAACTGAAAAACGGAGGGTATTGGGGTCTAAAAAGGTTCCAGTATTTGGGGAGGGATGTGCATGGAGCCAGAACCCGGCTTCTTTTGTGCTGCCGGCTAATATTCTGGCTCGTTCATTAGTGCACGACTGTGAAAGTAGGGAATCTAGAACTAATTTACACGAAATATCGTCCCAACTCCTTTGAGATTTTGGATGTTCGGGGAAATTTTGATTGGGGCAAGCAATAGACCAGGCATTTTTTGCATCGGCCAAGCCCGAGGTCTCATAGTTTGTGTGTAGGATTTTTCCTATGAGACTTAACGAGCTATGAACCGATGACAAAAAAGCCGGTAAAGCGACACTAGAAATTTTGCGGATCCCTAATCCACCGTACCGAATGGGATTTAACAAATAATCTAATTAAGCCGTGTTGAGTTATATTTATTGCCTTGTTTACTTCTTCACGATTTCAAATAATTATTTATAACAAATTTTTATAAGTTTTCATAGAAACATTCTCAATGAGAACTTATTTTCTCATGAAAATTCTCGAAAATTTCCGAGTATATTCCCGCAATTTTGAGAATGTTCTGCTACTGTTTCTACTTGTACATTTGCTACGCATACCACAATAATTAATGAACAAACTGATATATTTTCGATTAAGTATTTAAACATACTGACCTAAGTAGATTATGACCATGAATAAAAACCTTAAAGGAAATTCTTAAAATTATTCAGTTCATTATTCAATTATGCATAGCCTACACCCAAACTACCCCAAAGTCCTTCCGAAGGTATTTTAAAGTGAAGTCGAAAGGTCGAGAAGTGCCGCATAAATTAACATTGACTCTGATAAAGTACCTGCTGGTAATTACTAAATCAAGAAGGTTATTTGTAATGACAGGGAGGATCCGAGGGTCGTCAGCTGTTCCATTCCATAGCTTTGACGTTGCTAGTTTTCTATTATAACTTATAAGTATCTAGTTCGGAATTTCCATTGAGTTGGTGACTATAGGTTAAGTTCGGCCTAAGTACAATTTCTTAAAGACACTAATTTATATTATTTATAGTACATTTACATGTATCAAGGTTTTCTAAAGTTAAATATATGTATAAATTCTAAAGATTTGTAGGTTTTTTAATTCATACTCATGAATGGAAGATTGTCAAGTACGATAAAATAAAAAACATTGATGTCAAAATCACTTACGTTTTCACGGCTATTTTTAGTTTAGGGCTAGTGTCTTCATGTAGCAAAAGTTTGAAATTTACATGAACTTTTAAAATGTATTGAAAAAAATAATTACCTAACACCTGATTTTGAAATTTTAAGGGTCTGTTTCACCATCCCCGAATAAAATACATCTGTCATATAAATGCTTATTGTCCATTTCTTCTAATGTCTAGGGAAAAGGAGCGATAATTTTATCTGGCCGTTAACCGTTTTAATTTTAACATCAGATTGTATTGGAATTTCCCTTCACCCGATCCAAAAAACACGGAATTTAATCGTCAGATGACTCCGTAGATATAAAAATAGCAACTCATGATTTAAAAACTCGTATTATCATACATTTTAGGTGGTATCCTTAAACGGTCGACATTTTTGTCTCTACAATCCGACCTAACGACAATTTTAAAGTTAAAGAATAATTTGTAAATGGGTGTTCATAAATACACATTTGTCAGCCTTCTTCAGCTGTTTGTAAACAACATGCAAATACATTTTATAAACAAATAATTATTAGCTAGATATTTACAGTGTGGCACAAGAAAACAGATAAAATTACAATAATACTTACAGTTATTAGAATTTTAGGTAGGTACAATAAAAATATTTTTATTTATTTATGTATAAGTGTACATACCTGGTGGGTCACAACGGAAGAACAGCGCTGGCTTAAGGTGCGTTCAAACTAAACGAGCATTCGCTGTTCTAACCTTCCACTCTACGAAATTCGATCGGTACGCAAAACGTGATTGGTTGATTCCGTAGAACGGGCGCTAGAACAGCGAATGCTCTTTTGGTTTAAACGCACCTTAGCCAGCTACATGCTGAGTTGTGACCCTTTTGTTGCAAGCTCACGGAATAATAAAAACTGTTTTCCCCTCACAAGCTAGTAAAGCGCTCGTTTATCCTTTAATACGAACGTGTAAAAACGCATATTATTCACTTGTGTGGCAAAGTATTGACCTTGGAGCGTAGCGCAAAGTAGCATTCGTTAACAGATAACAAAACGTAAAATGCTCATGGAAATAGTTCCATATTAATGATAATTAAATAATTTGTTTGAGAATTTAGTGTAAAATACAAACCTTTATATAATATGATGATTTTAAAACATAAATCCTAAAATTCAATACGTAACAATTGTTTTAGTGAATGATGATAAGATGACTAGATGCAATCACAAAACGCAGAAAATGTCAACATTGTCAATGAATATTATAGGTTATAATCTTTGTCACCGACTCGAATACGTATAAAAATAGTAAACTAAACAACTTTCAGAGTGTTCTGTTATAATTATGTAAAAATAATGAATGAAAATGATTTAATAATGCATTGGCGTTGGTGTACAACTACAGGAATGTCTTAAAATCGTGCCGCGTTTACTTTTTCGTGCTAAGTTTACTGCGACAAAATCTTGCATTAAATACATAATGCATTTCGAAAATTATTATCACTAACCTGATGATGATTGTAATGTGAACAATCAATTACCTTTTTTGAGTTTCCTCGCTATAGTGAGGGGAAAAGTTTTGTGTTACACACGGGTGCAAATGTATTTTACTTCTCGTATTTTAAAACACTCGCTGCGCTCAGGATTCTATTTTTAGAACCACTCGCTTCGCTCGTGGTTCAACTATAGAATCCTTTCGCTTGCTCGTGTTTCAATTTCATACTCGCGGGTAAAATACAACTTTGTACCCTTGTATAACAAATAACTATTTCTGTTCTGTGGGTAAGCTGTTGTTGTTGTGTGCATATTTGTAACATGTGTAGGTATATGTATGTTCATTGTTCTTGTCGTAAATAAATTTTATTTCATTTCTTTTCATATAAAAAAATATTAGGTTAGACAATCAGTATGATTCCAAATGTCGATTATTGGGGCTGTGTCGGGCACCGCAAAATATTCGCCCACCTCTCAATTTGCGTGCTATGCAGTAGGTAAGTACTATATTTTACCTATAAATTATTAACTACTAGTCATGTAGGGTGACACCTCGAGGGTGACGGGTCGTTGACCTGACGGACACTGGCCACTGATTTTACGTCTACGTTTAATATTTAAACATAGTTTTTGTAACCACTCTTACTAGATATACCTATTATAAATTTCACGATTATCTTCGGTCTTAATCGCGTAAACGTACATTTATATTTATCCCGACGTTTCGGGAATGACCTAACGTTTGGGGTTTATATTTTATCATTGTACGGGCGACAAGTTTCATAAGTTGAGAAACTTTCGTAGAGAATGTTCTTAGGAATGTAAATTTAACAAATAATCTAATCACGCCAAGACCGTACTAGCTAGATACATGCATTATGACTCTTAAGAGTTATATTTACTGCCTTGTTTACTTATTTGCGATATAAAATTATTATTTATACCACATTTTTATAAGTTATCATGGAAACATTCTCAATGGGAACTTACTATTGAATTGTCATGAAACTTCTCAGAAACTTTCGAGTATGTTCAATTTAAATAATGTTCTGCAACTTGTAGATTGCTATATTTAATTTTATCTTGACCACGGGTGTAACGGCAATACCCGAAACGTCAGGAGAAATAGAAACGTAAGTTTACGCGATTAACACTCTTACTAGATTTCAGATATACTGTGTAATGATTAAGTACATATGTGTTCCCACGAATGAGGCTGTAATACGAGTATAAAAGTAAGGCAATGGCGCTCGTACTCGCATATTGCTTCAAGCGCGAGCGAGCCGGATAGAGGTCTTCGCACACTATATCCTCGACTCAAGTCTAACCATTGAAATTTAAGCACTGTATCATATTAAAGTAGTGGACGACGAGTGGCCTACGCATCGTACATTAAAGGTCAACCCCGACTCGTTTGTCACGCAACGACCACACGTTGTCCACGCGGCGCCTATGCGTTTGCCACTGACGTGTAAGTATCGAGCTACCATTAACATTGCCCACTCGTTGACACCGCGTTGTCCACTAGTTACCATTGGGTGGATCAACTAGTTGACTACTCATCTTGACTGTGAGTAGAGTTGCTGCCGCGTTGGCATAGTAAGTCCGCGTTAATAATGCAGCGGCAGCTCATGGTACGGCTACAGTAAGGTGTACAGATGGTTGCGTTTTCGCACGCGAACAACTCATGGTAAGAACATTAATGGGTGAATACCACGTGAATACGGTACTGTTCCGAGGTCCCGTGAATGGAAACGTATTTGCTTTCCAATAGTCTTTGGACTGCTTTCGATGAATAATGGTTTCCCATAGTTTAATTCGGCCTTCAGCTTTTCTAATACAGTGTATCAATTATTAAGGAAAAAACGTTTTCTTTAATTATTTAGGAATTCATTAATTAAACTATACAGAATGTACGCCGACCCTTATTATATGAATTAGTATAATTTCGCTATTTAAGGTTTTAAGTGCGTTATTTGATTATTATGATTGATTGTATTCGTAGTATGTAAAAAAAACATTATTTTAAGTGCTTAATTTATTATAAAACATAGTACAAATTGAATGATTTAAAAATAGAGCTAATGTATAAATTACAGTCTCGTATTCTAATTAATACTTAGGTATACCTAATTTTATGAGAACTTTTCAAATCTAGAAAACTACCTACCTATCATGGGCATTTAAGGATTTATGTAGCTATAATTTTAATAAATTTATTAAAATTATATTTCGTCGTACGTACCTAAACGTCGTACGAAACACGTGCGAAAAGGAAATTGTATAAATCTGTCGTGCGTGGGTCCATATTGGCACTTATACAATTTTTTCTTCGAATATTTTTACTAATACCGTTTTTTACTCATAATCATCATTACTCCGAAAAATTTTTCTCATACTTTTTTTCTTACTAAAAATTATACTTCTACCTACAATGTTCATAACGATTTTTATTTCGAAATTTTATCCTCCTAAAGTCGTCAAGTAGATTAATCTATACTCATAAAGTTATTTGCAATAAATTGTTTATTTATAAACATTTTCCCATTAGGTTCACTCTGTTGTGGTATAATTCTTTTATGAATTACATAAACTATGTAGTCATAATGGGCTTTGTGCAGAAACTGTTGTGACATATTCAACTTTAGCATATTTCTTTGTGGCAGATTTCGAGTTGTTCGAATATTATTCGAGCATAATTTCGATGCTCCTATTTATGATGAGGCATAATCTGGATGTGCATAAAAAGTATCGGCATAGTTTGTTTTAGCATAACAGAGAAGGAATAATTACAACCTCTCAATATAATCGAGGTAGTATTAGTAATATTCTATACGTTACTTACTGTGTTACTGAGCTGAGTACTTTCTAGGTTGCTAAAAAAAAAATAACCTCGAAGACTAAGGCGGGAGCAAAGCTCCCGCCTTAGTCTTCTAACCTAACCTATCCGAGTCGGATCTGCCCCGGAAGGTTTTGTTCGCTGGCTTCGCTCGCTCACTGCAGAAATTTTCACCCTCACAGCAAATTCTGCCTGACGAAAAAGGCGAGTTTCGAACATGTGGCTACATGCCCAAAAAAAAAATGCAAATCTAATTTCTGTCTTATAACACTCGGCGTAATTAATGATATGCCAAGATAGTTTCGGACAAAATAATATTCGAAATATTGTTATTTAAGCCAAGTGATGTTTTTGTCTCATTATGTTGATGCCAAAATAGATTATACCAAGTCTGTTATGTCCTAAGCGTTTCGGACAAAAAAAGTTTAGAGGGAACCCGTTTAGTACAATACCTACTCTGCCCAACCTGATTTGTGCAGGTAGCTAGTTTACAGTAATAGTACGATTTATATTTAATTAAACAAAAATAATTCATACATAAAACCAGTACAGATAAAAATAAATACCTATAACATTAGAATATATAGCATAAAATAAGTATAGTGAAAAATTATATAAATATAAAAATTAGTACTAAAAAATATGTATGAAAAACAATATTATGAACATAAAAAATTCTATGTAATGATGATTATGAACAAAGATTATTCTAAATACCGATCATTATGAAGTTAAATTGTATAAGATAAATTTTCGGAGTTCCAATAATCTAAGTTGCAATTTTATAAATACTTTGGCGCACCCGTCGTGCGTACTCGTATTAAGCGTATGAAATACCTACAGTAAAGAAAACAACCGTGACTGATTGTGAGGAAATAAATGCACAAAGAAATGGGAGGAAAACTGAAATTCTGCGAGACGCTGAATGTAGTACCTACGGAATTCTTCTGTTATATATTTATTTCCCCTTTATCCATGTGTAATACCTATTGTATTTATGAAATTGTGTCCACTATTACCGTATGTGACCGTCTGGCCGCCTCGTAAGATTGATTTTCCTTCTGAAATTTAAATTGACTAGACATGTTATTTCCGTGGACCCATACGGTAATGAATTCCAATATCAACCTATAAAAAGTTAAACGGCCATTTATAAATAGTTGTGATTAGTCCTTCAAAGTTTTGATTGGCTATATTCTATAAACATTTATCAAAGATATTGCACCAAAATATACGCGGTGTTAAGGAAAGAGTGTCCTGCCGATCTTGGGAGCATTTTTGAGATGGCGTTAGACGTCCATGTTATACAGGCTGCTCGCGAGCATTCCGAAAGATTTTAACTATGCATTCTAGACATCAAAATAAACAAAAAATATTATGAGACCTAATGTCAATTCCACCAAAAAAAATTTTTTATTCTTTTTTCAGTCTTTTTGAATACTTTTTAACAATATATTGATTTAAACTTTCACGATTATCACTCATATTTTAAAGACAAACGGGTCTTAATCGCGTAAACTTACGTTTAATTATATCCTGACGTTTCGGGCAAGACGTTACACCCGTGGTCGCAGGCAGACTGGCGAGAGAATGTATCAACACCTTCGGGGCTGCGCGGGTTTTTCGAACTACCCGCACTTGATCTTGATTATTCACTTCTAGGGCTAGGGTTGTCACTAGGTCTACACACAACACTCACAACATCCAAAGGCTTTAAAATTTGATGTTTCACCACGCTTACATTTGTAAATCACGGGATTCCACGCGGACGAGATTCCTTGCCCCTCATTTTGATTAAAATTCCGATGTTTCTTAATTTCAATAGCTTCACGTACTTTTCGGCTATGATGTATACGCTCGGTTGAGAGGACTTTCGGGTTATGGAGCTCAATCCAGTGATTAGGTCCGGACTCCAACAAATGCTCGGCCACAGCAGACTTGTTCGTTTGACGCTTTTTAAAAATATGACTTTTTAACAATTCCAGTACTTTTTGTCATAACAACAATTTGTTTAAATTATTTATTTCAATTGTTTTTTTTAGGTACAGGTTATTTCGTCAAGTCTATTCGTATTTTTTGATTGTCAGGCATTTGGTAACAACACATTGTGGTAGCATTGTAATTAAAAAGAAGTTAAATGACGAGTTACGTCGAAAAACTTATTTCGAAAAAAGGTTGATTATCTCTGAAACCAAGCCGAATCCAGGAAATTTTAT
>JALPQI010015063.1:0-27815 GCA_025490895.1 Thaumatotibia leucotreta | reverse complement strand
TATTTCATGCCGGAACAGGGGAAAGTTGGATGTCATTAATATACATAAAATATAAATGGATACATGGGCAATCGATGTTTCGGAGAATACCGATGCTTTTTCCTTAGAAAATATATTTAACTATAGCTATTCTCATAATTTTTTTTCATTTAAATAAATGATAAAAGTGCAGTGAAAGATGGTGGATTTAGTGATCCGTTGCAATCCATAAATGGATTAAATTCCAGTAATAATCGTGTAATTATCTTAAATATTTATGCCTCTATATAATTAATATTGCGTGATATCTAGTCATGAAATTATAACTGATTTTAATTATAATAAAGCACGCTAAATAGAAAGTACTTAATTTCCCTTATGAAAACATATTACTAAGTTATTTGGGAATTTGTATACTCAATCTCTCAACGTATAAATCTACTCAAGATGTTTTGACATGATTATTGAACATGTAAAAACGTTGTAGTTTGTACAATGTCGTACCGTGCTGTAGTAGCTTAGAATATTTTGATTTTGAAAACTTACTCATTAAGATTGGACATGCGAGTGACTTATTCGACTAGGATTAAGCACTTTCCTCACGCTACTTGTTAGTTTAGACTTTTTTCGATACTTAGACTTGCTTCGAATTTAATAATACGCTATTTGTTTTTTTTTCTACTGTCGTCTGTACAAACAAGCATCCGTATGTTACAGAAGCATACGGCCCGCAGGATGGTTAGCAATAACTTTAGCCTATGAACACCTACAACTCGAGCGGATACACATGCGCGTTGCAGATCCTATAAAAACTTATTTTATTATAAAGGACTTATCTATAATTCAGCAAATTCCTAAAATCTTTCAATCACATCATAGAATTTTATGTCGATGGGCCGTGTGTTCAACTAAAGTACTAGGTTCGTTTATCCGCAAAAGTGCATAATATATTTAAGAATCACGTTTACTAAGAGCAAAGGAATGGTCTAGGTAACAAATAATACTTCCACACGTTATTACACAATATGTCTTTATTGTCGAATCAGTCCAAATAAATAACCACTTATACAGAATAATGCTATTTACAGCGATGTTCAATAAATTAAAATAAATAAATAGTCTTAAACGTTAGGTACCTACTTAGATCTAATTGTCTTTAACGTCATACTTGATCCCAATCACCTCGCATCATTTTGTTTTGCCTTCCTCTGGGCTTTTTTTTCTTTTGGTTGTTGTTACCAGAAAAACCCAGTGTATCACTTAATGCATCTAGCCCAAATATGTCATCATGACCTTTATTGCCTTTCTTGCCGTCTTTGACTTTTTGATTGTCTCTTTCTTTATTATCGCGATTGTGTTTCTTATTTTTTCCGAATAAACCGATTTCCTTCCCAACGGTTTCGCCTATTTCTGATAATCCAACGACATCTAAATCTTTGTAATCAAAATCGCTTCCCCTGTTCTTTTTAACCAATTTAAGTCCTTCATAGAAATCATTAGAAACGACTTCGCCATTTTGAGATCGACTTTCATCAACTGGTTGTACAGGCTTCTCTGAAATACTTTCTTCTGAGTGGGAATCTAAATCGTGAACTATTTGTACCAAATCGTCGTTAACAGCGTCTTCAGAAGGAGGGCGCAAAGCAACTGTAGAAGACGTTTTGGGCGTGATAGTTTCAATTTTTTCGTAATTTGTCTGTTCTCTATTGGTAGTCATCATACTGGACGATACTTGGGCACTAGTGGGTAAAATGGGAGTTACAGGCATCACAGACAGTTGACCGGTTAGTTGCGCTAGTGACATTTCTAGACCAGGATCGCCAAACTGCGTTTCAACTTTAGTAGATAAATCAGCTAATGTGGACATAGGTTTCTGTGTCACCATTAATACGGGTTCGAATGTTTGATCCTTCTCATCGTTCACTAATGGAATGTTTTCTGTTGAAGGAAGTCCTGCAGTAGTAATTTTTACCGTAGGCGTTACAACCGTAGTAGAAATAGTCGATGATATTTCAGTAACCGGTACGACTTCTACAGTCGAAGTAGTGGGAGGTCGTCTAGATGGACGGGGCGGGCGCCTTGCTGGTTTACGTGTAGGCCTTCTACTTGCGGGACGAACCCTCACAGTAGTTGTTCGAGCGGTCGAAGTTATGGTAGGCCTAGGAGTGGTGGTTCTTGTGGGCCTTCTGGCTGGTCTTCGAGATGGCCGAGGTCGTCGAGTAGTTGAAGTGGTCGTTGAAGAGGGAGCTTGTTTCTTATTTTTATTCTTGTTTTTTGTCTTTTTGCCACTTGATGAACCACCAAATAGGTCACCCAATAGGTCGTCACCTAAAAGGCTGAAGCCGGTGTAGTCTGCACCATCAACGTCGTTAACAGCTTCTAGACCTAGAAATAAAAAAAAGTTTATTATAGCATGCTTAGGGAAGCTGTGGGATATGTAAGGTTAATTACAAGGAAAAACAACAAATAAAACCTAAATTAAAAAACAAAAAAAATCTTAGTCAAAATTGCATAGATCTGATGTGATGTGTTATTATCTTATTACTTATTAATTACCTTTTTCATCCACATTCGGTATATACATTATATGGTGCTTTATAATTTATAAACCGAATGTAGATTAAAACGGTAAATTACAGATAATATTTTCAAGTTCAACGTATGAACCAAGTAATGACCAATACCTGGATAATTTATCCTAATTAAAACGTAATAATCCGGATGAAACGATTTGTTTATTTAATTGTTTGATAAGTGAAGTCAAACAGCAAGTTCGGGGAAACACGAAATAGAAAGTAATAATGTAAAAAATGCAACAAATCTCATTGTCGTAACGATTTATTGTTTTTTTATTTTATTTAACTAGCATGAAGTATTCGATTATTTTTTCTGTTAAATTCGATAAGTGGACCAAGCACCATTAATATGGCTATTTTAGAAGTTACCGTAAATTGTTTTGATTTGAAAATCGTTTTTTCAATTATAAATATCGAAAAAGAAAGAAAAAAACTGGGTGGGATTCGAACATAAACTCAGAGTTCGGGCTGATGCCTAAATCACTCGGCTTTCATAAAATAATTTGATTTGTTCCATAAAGCCCCTTTTTTAGGGTTCCGTAGCCCTTATAACAAAACGGAACCCTTATAAGTAGATTCGTCATGTCGTCTGTCCGTCTGTCACAGCCGATTTACTCGGAAACTATAAATGCTACAGTAATGAAATTTGGTAAGGATATGTGTTGTACGAGTATGAACCGCTACAGGATTATGACACTAAATTGTAAAAAAAACCATTGGGGTGAGGGCTCTCCATACATGTAACTGAGGGATAGAAGCAAATTTTTAGTTGTATACAGGGTGGTCCAAACCTTGACGTCAATAAATTTATTTTAGATTCCTCACGTCATGAGCTATCAGAATATACCCCATGTATGTTAGCCGATTTTTTGTAGTTTTCGAGTTATGAATTTTTGAAATATTTTTTTTTGTTAAATTCTGGAATGAAGAAATTTATTGATAAAAAAAAACTATTGGGTTTTTTTTCATATTTTCTTTTTGTAAACGTATTACTACAAATAAAGCATTTACTTACAAAAAAATTAGCGTCCTCACTTTGATACAAGTAGGATAAAAAATACCAAATTCAAAATTTTACGCTAAAAACGCATCAAAATAACATTAATTTACGTAAATAAAAAAAATAAAACATATCACAGGGATTTTTAATACTGTAAAGGCTGCCCTAGACCTTAAACCTTCGTAAAAGTGATACTTAATAATGAGGATTTTTCGGAGTAGTCGGTCAAATAAACTTAAAAAAAAACTTCTACATTTTTAATTTCAAAATAAAGTGAAATTTCGTCTGTTTTGTTGTTCTTATCAATAAACAAAGACAGAAAATACCACGAAAACTCAATTTGTGTAGTTATTCAAGTAATTTTTTACTACTTTAAAATTTTAAGCTTTTTTAAGTTTATTTGACCGACTACTCCGAAAAATCCTCATTATTAAGTATCATTTTTGCTTTTACGAAGGTTTAAGGTCTAGGGCAGTCTTTACATTACCAACAATCCTTGGGATATGTTTTATTTTTTTTATTTACGTACATTTATCCTATTTTGATGCATTTTTAACGTAAAATTTTGAATTAGGTATTTTTTATCCTACTTGTATCAAAGTGAGGACGCTAATTTTTTTGTCAGCAAATGCTTTATTTGTAGTAATACGTTTACAAAAAGAAAATATTTAAAAAACCCAATAGTTTTTTTTATCAATAAATTTCTTCATTACAGAATTTCTCAAAAAAAAAATTTTCAAAAATTCATAACTCGAAAACTACAAAAAATCGGCTAACATACATGGGGTATATTCTGATAGCCCATGACGCAGGGAACCTAAAAAAATTTTTTTGACGTCAAGGTTTGGACCACCCTGTATAAGCGTGTGGTGTGGGGTATTAATAGAAAGGTCTTTAAAAATGATATGTCCCCCCCCCCTCTATTTTTTAAACTACGCGAGTTAAATCAACCTACCTCAAAAACTATAGGAGATAATTTAATCAAACCAAAAAACGTTGATAAGTTTATTAATAACGTTTTTTGGAGATAATTTAATCAAAACAAAAAACGTTGATAAGTTTATTAATAACGTTTTTTGGTTTGATTAAATTATCTCCTATAGTTTTTGAGGTAGGTTGATTTAACTGTATTTTTTAAATAATAAATTGATAATGGTACGGAACCCTTCGCGCGCGAGTCCGACTCGCACTTGGCCTTTTTTTAAGAAAATGAATTATGACAATACATGTACGAGTTTTAAATGTTGATATATGTTTATTTTTATTATAAAAATCACATTTAATTTAATCTTTTGTATCTACTTGTTTTTCACCTATATTTATTATTATTTACGAAATATTTTCAGATTTGAAAATGTGATCTTATTTTCTTTTAAACCGACTTAAAAAAGGGTCTCAATTCGACTGTTTTTTATTTATCACACCTGTTCGGTAAGTGCGCCAATACGCTGCGGTAATGCGGGCCGTAGGTGCGTCATTACGTCATAGTAGGCCGTTAAGGATTTTCATACAACATTACGTCGCACTAGCGCGGTCCGGCGCACGCCGCGCCGCGCATAGATTTCTTTTATGAAAATGATGAAATTAAGTCATCCCTGATTTAGACCATTTTAGAGTAGTTTTGTGAAAATATATTGTTTTATTTACTTTTTTGCATCACAGGTGTGATGAAAAACATTGTGTGTACCACGGGCGGTACAAGAATTATGAACTCGTGTGAAGTAAAGCCCGCGCCTTCGGTTTGGGCTTTACTTTCACACTCGTTCGCAAATTCTTACTTACCGCCCTAAATACACAATGTACTAATGTATGTTACTCGATATCTCCGAGAATCGTGAACAGATTTTTTTTATCGAATGAGTTTCTTTTACGCCGAGATGGCGCCGTTGGTCACCAAGTCGGCCTCAGATGATGGAATCTTGGGGAAATGAATTGAAATCGGTTTTTGAATTTTAAATTTGGTCATTATTGGATTCTAATTATATTTTGGTTAGGAACGACCGAACTGGAACGCTCGGGGCCATGTGTTACCGTAGCCTTGCTATTTGAAAAAGTTAGCGTCAATATCATTCCCGAAGTCAATTTTCGAATAGAAACCTGTTAAGTAATCTCATACATTTTAGTTTAATGTCATGCTTACCGTCATCATCGTCGTCATCATCATCGTCATCATCTCCGACAAGTCCAAAGTCATCATCATCATCATCGTCGTCGTCGTCGTCATCATCAACCTTCTCATCCTGAGGAACCAACGGTAGCGGGTCTGCCGCCTCCGACGTTACTCCTCTAGGGCCGAACTTGAAACAGGATACCCTCACGGCTGCTTCTACTGTGCTCTTAGCTTGGAGCTCTAGGCCTAAACAGGCTCTGAATTCTTCACCAGCACGGGCAATATTGTAAACTCTTCCGCAGAATTTTGAAATACCCCCTGGCAGTGGCATGCATACTGGAGACGGCTTGCGACCTGTTTACAAAAAAAACGATTAGAAACTGTTTTGCAGATCAATACTCAAGTTTCTGGGAAGAAATAACAACGTATATATATTAATAAGGCCCAGGTCCTGTGTCATTTTAGATAATACTGTCTAAAGTATCCGTTGTTACAACTCAGTATCGTGATCATGGATAGATTGGTTAGATAATATTTGTACTCCCTAATGTACCTTTAAAATAACAAGCTTAAATTTAGTACAACTTTATTTTTATTAGCTATATATTTTCTCCTATTCAACATTTTATGGATCTACTTAATTCATTTGATTGGCTTTGCCACTTTCTGAGGTGTAAAAAGCAGTTACTTACCAGAAAGAGTCCGGTTGGTGATGACCTTCTTTCCGAAGCTCAGTGAAACCGCCATCTTATCGCCGCTGAGATACATGAGAGATGCACATCCTGTAATGAATCGAAGCCACAATTTAGCATTTTATATTTTCCCATTTGATCTTTAATCGACTTCGTAAAAGGAGGGGGTTTTCAATTCGACAGAAGTTTTTGGAATTTATGTTACTTGATATCTCCGAGAATCGTGAACTGATTTAAAAAAAAATTTACCGTACGGACACAGCCCCGAAATGGTCCAGTTGGCACTAAGGGGTCAGATGATGGGATCTTGGAGAAATCGGTTTTAAGCATTTTGATTTAGTTTAGTAATATTTCATCATTCTTATTTCGTTTTATAATATTTTAGCAATTTAAACTTTTAATTTTTTATTTTGATTTGTAACTCTAACCTACCTAATTAAAAAAAACACACATGTGAATTCCACCATATAAATAGTTTAAATACCTACCTACAGACATGATCTTCTTTCATCTCCAACTTATGATTTTGATAGCTATTTGTAAGCCAACTACACGTACAATTTATTGCATTAAATATACACCTCCAACTCCAATGGTCTTGTAAGTAATGTTTGTAATATTACCTGGTCCATCTAAATTGACAACGGGCAGCTGGAAGTCTCTGCAGCAGTTGCAATAGGACTCGGAGCATTTGCAGTATTTGTTGATGCTGTTGGTTGCGTCATCTTGTTTCTCGTCGCTTCCAATGCGGACACTTTTCTTGTTATTCTTCTGCTTTTCTATAAATAGATAAAATATGTACACATAATAACATAAAATATACGATTTGATTTGATTTGAACGCGGACATTTCTGAATTTCACGAGTTTTTAAGGTGTCATAAGCCTATTACATACATATGTAGCTCAATGCTTGCTAAAATATTGTTCGGTATTCTAGTTTTTAGGCCGGGTTGCGTGTTTGTAATGCAATATAGACGATGCTTTAATTAATTATGCATACTGGAACGAAACGCAACATGCACGTTAACTCCAAAGCCTAGCCATTGCATTTAACACTGACTAATGGGCAATTAAAATCATTTGGCTGTAAAACAATTTGGCAGATTCTTTTAATATCAGTTTAGTTTACTTATAATATTTCATAAGCTAAACCAACATTCAAAGAAGATGAACCATGTTTTTTTAATAATTTATTGGTGCTAAAAATAGTTGCGGATTATCAAGTTATTACATTTTCATTACTATTTCTACGTGAAAATGTGGGATGTGTGGGTCTCTATTTCGTTCGTCATTTTGCGCCAAAAGTAAAGGGAAACTGACTTATTAACTTAATAATTAACTTAAAGTTATTATTAAGTAATCGTTTTTATTTTACAATCTCTGTATTAAACTAAGATTTTCTTAAATTAGTAAATGCAATCGGCATATTTTTATGTAAGTAGTAATTATTATCATCGAATGACTTAATAAACCATAAATATTTTGTTTTAGTACGTACTTATACTACGATTTCCGTTACAGTTATATAGACCTTAAGATTTATGATTTAATGTCGATGGATTTTTATTTAAACTGCTAAACGGTGCATTAGTTGAAAAACTTGTTTATGCATAAGATTGTATTATTGTTTTTACAATTTTTCCAGACATACCTCATAGAATTTCTGAAGATTGTTCGTTTTTTCAAAAGTAGCAGTGAAAGTAATAAGTTGAGAAGAATAAATATAATAATTATATTATTGCCTCCAACCTTAAGTTATGAGGAATCAAACACTAATCATGTTATATTAATAATTATTGTAATCAAAGTAATATAATTATACTCACTTATACTTTTAGATGCGGCGAAAGCCAACAGCACAAATATAAGAAGAAGCTCGAATACTAGGGAGAGCCTCATTGTGAAGACTCAGCCCTCGTCTGAAAATAAAAGAAATTCAGTTAAATACTAAAAAATATACGAACGATATACATTTTATTAAATACATAATCTACATTTAGGTATGTAAGTACCTTCTTGAATAAATAAAATAATTAACTACTATAAACAAAGTGCTCTCGAGGATTCTGCTTAACTTTGACGGTGTATTCCACATCATATTTAAAGACTAAAATGTCCTAGAAATAAACTTTTCAACATTTTGCCTAGTTTCAGGCTTAAAATATTTTCATCAAAACACAATATAATAGATTTTTTGAGACATAATCTAAACTGCCAGAAATCAAAAAAATAAAGAGTGACACTTATCAAATTTCATTCATACGAGAAATAAATAAATATCAGTCTTAAATTACAAGTGTAATAATAACATTCACTTCTCACGTACTAATATGTTTAAAAAATATACAAAAAATTAAAAATTAAATCGTTATTTGTTTTTTTTTAAGGCATTTTTATTTCCTTTATTAAAACTAGGTCATAATATAATTATGCGGGTTCCACAGCTGTACCCTGTATTTAGTACAAGGGATTAATAGATACCGGTATATTGGAAACTTCTAAGCTTTCCCTACTTCTGAGTCATCAAAGTAAGTCATACTTCTAGAGTAAACAGTTGATTAGATAGCAACAGATTCGAAAATGCTTAGTACCAAGTCAAGAAAAATAAAATGGATGGATGTTTAAAGTAATAGATGTTAGCCAGCATTGATTTTAATTTGTAGAGACAAATTAATTAGTACTCTATTAGTAATAGTACGTATGTACGTACACAAGGATCTCTTGCACAACATACTACCTAGGTATTATACATCTTGGCAGCTAAAACATACCATATTAATAGATAAATAATATACATTTTAAATGTTTTTTATTAATTATATCTTCTAATTTTAAACAAATTTAAAACATTTTTGTTAGCCAGTTTAGCTGTTGTTGAATCTAGCATTCTGTTGAACTTACTCCTAGCATTTCTATGGGTTGTGTATGGTGATATAAACAAAATATTGACATATACATATAAGTGTAAGTATCTACTGTAGTTAAGTTACATACCTACCTGAATCTTAATTGTACGCTGTTTGTTTATCAATAAAGAAAAAAATGCATAATAAGCAGATGATAATGTTGCTGTCCTATTTACAATCCTGTGTCACACTATATCTTTATTTTTTTTATATGACGAACATAGACAACTGAGCTCTCAGCCCATCTGATGGAAAGCAGGAGCCCATGGACATTAGTGATAAAAAAATCGCCTACGCGCTGCCTACCCTGAGAACTGAAATGGATTGCCTCTATCTACTAATACTTACATTAGCAGAATATCATCGAAATCCGAATGTTATTTTCGAACTTACTGGCTATAAAATAAATTCAATATTTCACATCTTTTCTGAATATAAAATTTGCTTTGTATTCGATTTTAAAACAAAGTTGACTTCTATTTTCGGCAGCCCAGTTGGCATGTTTTTCATATTTTTTAATATTCGTAATCATAAAAAGCACCTACTGTGACCTTGGTGCAGCTGACAAAACCCAAATGCGTCATTGATTATGAGAATCTGATGCAACTCAAGTAACTCCGGGAGGTGACCCAGATTGAGCTTTCACGAAACTCGCTTCGGCCATTAACGCGTTAGTTACGCGTTATTTTTCATTAAAAATTCTCGGATATTTTTTACCTCTTGGGTGATTATTTTTATTTATAGTCGGCAAGATTTTTATTGATAATTTAATCAGTGAGTTTTCATTAGGTATGATAAAAATAAAGTCAGTTTTTATGACATTGAAATCTTCTTCCTGTAACATAACTCTTAAGGAAACTGTTTTTTAATATTAAAACATATTTCAATCTTTGTAAGGATATAACAAAGTCTGCTAAGATAATTCGATTGCGCCTTTATTTATTTATTTAAACTTTATTACACAAAACAGAAAATTGTACAAATGGCGGGGACTTAATGGTAAATAGCAATTGACTTATTTATTTACAAGCCTGTAATTATTTATATAGCATATGTATTGCAAATGTATATAAACATTTATTTATATTTCATATATGCGAAATTTGCGCGTTGAAGTCTTTCATTCTACGCACGTTAAAACCATTGTATGTAGTATAAAGTTACCTACTATTAACTAAATTTTTATTAAGATAATAAAATATACCCTAAACTAGAGAATCAAATCCACAAGATCAACTCTTCGTAGGTACTTATCTCTTGAGAAAAAAAAGTCATATTATATTTTACCAGTATAAACTGACGGCAACTTTAGTTAAGTTATTTCTAATCACAAAACACTTTTAATTGATTTAAAAACAAAAGTTTTACATTGTTAGACTGAAAACTCACCTGTATTGAAAGAACCTCGATGCCAAAAAAACAAATCCAATTAATAAAAATAAAACTGTCTTTCCACTTGACTGTCAACGTTCACAAATTTATTAATAATTGAAATAACACAATACAGTTCTAAGAACGCAGAAGACACCGGCTTAACACCAGCACTGATTTGATATTACCGCCTCCAACTCGAGCCCAGAGAAATGTGCAGTGACGTATAACACGCGCCGAGAAAGGAAAACTGGCAATCGTGCTTCTCTCTTACTCTCCAATTAGTGGAATGAGACGGGCGATAATGAAGACTCACTTGGTTGCGTATGTAGAATTTAGTGTCAAGTCAATGTTGTTGACGTGATTCAATGCAGGAAAAGAGCTGGGCGCCCATAAGGCGTTCATGGAGAAATGGTTCTAATGCGATGGTTGTTTTTCCGATAATAAGATCTATATGTAATGATATGATGCTACTTTTGCATAGGTACTGAACAGTGAAGATGGCATCGCTCTTTTTGAATGTTGAAAATGTTGTTATGTTACATAGTTTCCCAAAATTAAACTGACTTCCCTAAATGTAAACTAACTTACAAAATACCTATGCATTATATTCAGTCAATTTTGTAATTAAAAGTAAACATTATATCTACATAACATAATTAGTTAAATTACAGAATACCTTTTGACGGATATTCATGAAATAAAACTATGGAACGGATCATATCGCGTATACGAGTATTACGCCCGGCGTTTTGAACTTTTGGCTGTTCATCATGAACCACTAACGCAGAGTTCGAAACATCCGTATAATCTGTTCATACTTTTATTTCACCTGTACCTAGGTAATTCAAGATATAATTTTATAAAATACAATACCTAAAATAAATTTACAGCTAGGAGAATGTACCTAATAATTACAAAAATAAACATATACATACAAACATACATATTTACCAAAATGTGAAAAAATATTCCAAAATATAATAAATATACGAAGATGTATTAATACACCGTCTATTTAATACGATTAATTTACGAAAATAAGTTTCTGCATGTATTCATAGTTAGGTATACAAAAAAAATAAAGTTAACTCATCTTCTACATACAGAACTCTGATTTAAAGTTCCAAAAATCTTCGATCAATACGCAACGTTTACAATAAAGGTAACTGAATTACTTTTTCAGCAAACTATTAGGAAACGGAACCACTTACACTGGCTAGTCGCTGTTGATCGATGCACGCAATGCCCACTGCGTTCGCGCATTGGTTACGCACAAAAACAGTTAATTTTTAATCGGTACATCGTTATGTCTTCAAAAACTAGGAGTAGCTACATATCTGTATAACATTTTAAATAACGACACGTTTTCACGCTAATAAATTGCTGAGTGGTTCAGGCATCTGCCGCGAAAGCTAAGAAAGTGGATTTAGTATTTTTTTGGTACATGAAGTCATCATTTAAAATTCATTTTAATTAATCTATGCTTCAGTTATAAAATATCTTTGATAAAATAGATGTGCTTAGATTTATTTTGTAAAAAAATAATATAATTATAGTTAATACGTTATGTGTAGGTAATAAATAATACTATCATAACTAATATCTCTCTTTCAAACATGTACTTTTTTATTTGTTTTGTATTTCTATCTTTGAGGTGCAATAGCGAGTTATTGTATTGTAATATCAAGAATTATATGTACTCGTATTGTAGGTACCTACAGTCATGTCTAATAAAAATAATATGTTTATATTTCGCAATATACGTGCGAGGCGAGGCACAAGAATAAAAATCGTTAAAATGATCGTCCCTAAAAACAGAGTTGGCCAAAAGCACCTATTTAATTATACTCGTAATATACATATCTATACATTTTACTGCTTTATATCGATACATAAATTAGACGTCACTAATTATTTACCACCAAATATTGGCTCCCTGAAACGTGACGAATGTCGGGAATAATTCTATACAAATGATAAACCAATTACCTCGACCGATTCGTGTAGGTATCCATTTACTAAAGTGATTAATGCGTGTTTTTGCACATTTACTGAAAAACGATGTAGTTTATAACGGTTTGCTGATTTTTTTTTCATCATACAGGGAAACAAACATTGAACCAATACAATGTTGTTTGCTCAATACTCAGTCAGCAACCTTTTAATATTAATTTAACGCACAAAAAAATCTATTCGTGGTTAAATCAAGTGAAAAACATGTATAAAAAACCGGCCAAGTGCGAGTCGGACTCGCGCGCGAAGGGTTCCGTACCAATTTCAATTTTTCATTAAAAAATACAGTTAAATTTACTTATCTCAAAAACAAAGAGATCATTTCATCTAACCAAAAATCGTTGAAAAGAGTTTATTAATATGCGTAACATATTTTTTTAGAATTTTTTACCGCGTAGTTTAAAAAATAGAGGGACACTTTTTTAGACTTTGAGGGCTGATATCATCATCATCATCATCATCAGCCTATCATAGTCCACTGCTGGACGTAGGCCTCTCCTATTAACTATGCGTATGGACGCATTAGGAGGTAAATGCCCATAATCGCCACGCTGGGCAAGCGGGTTGGCGATCGCAGTAATGTGTCCACTATGATGACGCTGCTGCCCATCATCAAACTTTTATCAAATAATGGTCAGTGACACTTCAATCCTTTAATCGAGAGCTGATATATCGAAAACTATTCGCTTAAATAAAAATGTGTTAAAGAAACCTTTTTATCATTTTCTTTTGATATTGATAGCCCATACGCTTATGTACATCTAAAAAAAACTACCCATCAGTTACATGTATGGAGGGCCCTAGGCCCAATTTTTTTTTACATTACCGTATCATAACTATGTCACGGTTCATAAAACACATACGAGTATCCTTACCAAATTTTATTACTGAATCAGTTATGGTTTCGGAGTAAAATCGGCTGTGACAGACGGACAGACAGAGAGTGAAAAACTACCATGTAAAAAAACATTTGCGCAGTGCTGTTGGAACACTGGTACCTACCTATTTAGTAATTCCTGGCAATTTAAAAATGATAACAATAATGCAAGCAAATGTTTGTGAGCCTATATAATCTATCGAATAATATAACCCAACATAGTATTTAGTAAGGGGCTTGGACTATAAAATAAGAAACTCCTAAAATAATTAACGTGCAACGTGTATTTAATATGTTTTATTAACCGAAACCTATTTTCATAAAAAATACAGTTCTAAAGACTTAAGTATTTGCGTGCTTATAGGATATTATCTATTTTATTTATTTATTATGTTACCTACCAGTTTTATGACTAGACAGTGATACATAACGTAACTAAGTAAAATAAATCGAAATATGTAGAATTATCGGTTCCTTAGTTCGCGCATTTCTTTGCGTGGAATATGTTAAAATTAAATCAGTATTGTTTGACAAATTAAATCACAATAATTATAATAAAAGGTTTTTCCTATTCTTTACAAAACCTTTTCGAACTAAAGTTGATAGGTTCATTTATTCTATAAATACTAACTAAAATTGCGAAAAAAGAAAAGCTTACATATAAAAAGTCTTGATTCAATGCTCATCCGGTTCATTTCTATCTTTAAGAAAGAAGTCCACGCATATTTAAGAAATACAATAGGAAAACTAAATCATTTCCACAGCAAAGATTCACGTCAATTCATATAATACAATAACCATAACATAACGAAATATGACCTCTATCCGGATCTTGTTATACAACGACTTTGCCATAACCATGTCAAAATGACGTGTATAGGACGGGCGCCCAGCACTGCGGCGGTCACTTTCTACAAGAGAAAGTAGTCAGGATCGGTCGAGTCTCGACTCGAGACTCGTTTTTATTTGTTCTACCAATTCAGCTGGCTTGGAGAAATTGTTAGCAGTTTACACTGCTAACTATTACATGACAAAATATTACTAACATATGCGTACGTAGGTACGTGGTGAAAATAATAGATTTTTAGTACAGATGGTGCCTTTTTAGGCGCTAGTGCGAGAAGTGGCTCATTTACGTCAGGTCCAAAACTTCGGAGGGCCATCTGTACTAAAAAACCTCGTACGAGACACGTGCAAAAAGGAAATTCGTATTTCATGTTTTTCGCACTTGTGTCGTAATATACTATTTTAAATATAGATTGAATTGAAAATTGACCTTGTCTTGGAAACGAAGAAATACATAATGTATTTCCGACTCGATTTAGGAATACATTTTTTATTTTTATCACACGTTACATAACGTAAGTCCTAGAAAAGGGAAACTCCTTGGGGTGTTAAAAAAATATTAATAAAACTTTTTGTGAGAACACAAATCAAATTATTTGATAACTCAAGATTTTAATTTATGCCTTTATTTTTTCCCCAGTAGTCACATTACTTAATACTATATAAATTATAAATAGTGATAGTAATAAAATTAATCAATTTAATCATACTACCACTAGAGACTTGATAAGTACTTGAAATAGTATTCTAGACCTACATAATATTTTTCTTTTAGGTAAGAGATGACATTGTGGGATTAACAAGGACCCACACACAAATTACTGTGTTGACAATTCTATACTATTACCAATCTCGTTTTTCGCCAGACACACAAAACATAAGCTTTTTAAAAGACCTCGAGTCAGCCTACAGAGTGGAAAATTACTTGAATACGAAGTTGCTTTATATCCTACAAATGATACGAGACATTAGCCATGAATGCACTCGGCTATCGCTATGTATATCACAGGTGGCTAGGCTATGTGGCCACGGTGGCCAGTGATCGGACATTGACCTCGATGTGGGGCAGTGGGCCGTACTGCACTGGACGTGCAGCGGCATGCAGCTAGGAAACAATCGCGCCTTCTTAGAGCTAATAGCCTCTACGTGTATCATTAAGGGGCAAGGAGAAAGCTGGGAGGAATAATTCGTTAAGAGAATAAGCGTGCGAGTGTAGTGAAGAACTGTTCGGTTTAATCATAAAGCTAAATACTTATATTAGGCATGGAAAATGTATCTTCCTCTGACTTTCAAATTTAATCTCAGAAATAGCGTCGGTTTCCCATTTATAGTTAACCTCTTAATTTCTCCGTACCTACATTTAAAATTTAAAATAATTTAGCCATTTAGTCCATTGTTTTTACCTTTCATGTATTCTAGGTACCTGCTTGTGTTATGCTACTATTTTATAACTTTCAAAGGATTGATTTGTTTCGTTTGTATTAATATCCACTTAATGTTAATGAACACTTATGTTAAAACGTTTATCAATGTGTTCTATATTATCTATCTATTAAATGACTTGAACCCATAATTATAGTAATTTACCTTGCCTCTTTATTATGTAATTTAAAGTGCTCGTGGGTAGCCAACCCAAACATTTACGTAAAGGAGGCATAATCCGGCCGCTTTCTCGATGCATCTCACCGGTGCATGTCATTATATATTACTTTATGCTTTATTTAAATTTCACCTTCTATTGTGAGGTGAAACGGGCTGGGGCGAGATCGGAGGAAAGCAGTGTTCGCTCGGCGTTGGCGACGATCGCCTCTCCTATCCTACCGCTCACGAGCCTACCTACTTACCGCGCGAAGATTAAAAAATCGTATTCATAATTCCTGGTTACATTACACTATGTCGGTCAAAGTTGCTCTTGCACTGGTTCTAGCGATGGCCGCAGTGGCACACTCGGCGAGTATTTTAGGTGAGTACTTTGTTTGTTTAGTAAGTACTTGGCGTTCGCGTCGCGTCGGCTGAATAGATTTGAGTTACTTAACAAAGTAGATGCTTAATGAGAAAGCGTGAAGTGAGGTTTTGTATGCACATAGTTAATCAGAGTTTATACTATTGAATAATCGTTTGACGAGTTGTATTTCTTTGTAAATGGCTCATTAGTATTTTTTATAAACTTGTTTAATTATGAAATCCAGTAAGTTAAATGCTCTATCATTTGTTCGAGTATTTTAACTTATCACGCGAATGACTGTTGATTTGTTGTTTCCTGTTATAGCAATACAGCGTCATATTATCGTATTTATTTCAGCAATAAGGAACTTTTTCGTATTTATATTAATTATTTGTGGAAATACTATGTACTTACCTACATATAATTACAATTGCATGTTTGAATGTCCGATATACATTATTGTTATGACATAAGGTACTTGTTACATAAGTGACATAATATCATACGTTCGTTTAAAAACCCGATTGCGGTTTTTAGAATGAGCAATGTCCCCTAATTCTCCACCTAATCTTTAACTTAGAAGTGAGCTGTAGCCAAATAAGGTGGGCTAGATCTTCTGAAATTAATTTAAGAGGATGTAGCCCATCTAGCAACCTTTAAAATATTGTATACTTACATTAACTACAAATTCTACAGACAGATAGTGTTAGGCCTAGGCTATAAAAGGTACAATGAGTCACCTTCAGGCAAAGCTATTTCTTTAAATTCCACATACATAACTACAAGTAAAGGACCTACCTATAGGGTAACGTAGGCAGAGGTTAAGGTACTGTGATAAGATTTTAAACAGGCTAGTGCGCAAAGGAATATAAAAGATTGAAAACCGGGAAATTCGCCATAGCGTAGGATGAAACTGACGATTCGAAATCAAAGGACCATATAGAACGTAGGACTTTTGTTAGTTGAGTAGGACTTTTTTTACTTGTCATCAAAGTAATTTTAACCACGTCTTTGCACTAACATTATAACTAAGTCTTACACCAGATAACATTCATGTAAATAGTTACCTAAGCGTATTAAAGGATAGACAAAAGGTTACTTAATTGGCATAACTGTTACAGTTGTTACGCAACCACACCATAACGAATAACATAACAACGCATAAAAAAACAATAGTCCGGACTTTCTTCAACCATCATAATAGCCACAAAATGAAACCCAAGTGCCAGTGAAAGTAGAAACTGCATGCGTGAAAGTGACCACTAAATATGCAAGTAATTTTGGACGTGTAAAAACTACTTATTGTACAAAATTGAGAAACACTTTAGCATAATAGGGTGCTGTATTTATTATTCTATTCGTAGTTTAAGCCGTGTTTCTGCGTGACTTGTTTTTGGGCTTTTAAAATTCGAAATACGATTTAGACGGTAGAATATATTATTTTTTAAGTGTTATTCGTATTTTTATTGTAAAGGAGTACTTGAAATATTATTCAATATTGTATACGTAACGGTTTACAAATTAAAATTACTGCCATAACCATACATTTTTGACCCTTATTCGATTAAGTCGATGTTTATATTCATTCGAAATGACTTCTTCCTTTAGGCCTCAAATAAATAATTGTGTGTTTCGATATGAAGTCTTAAATTCGTCTTTATAATTCACATATTGCATTTTTTTAACAGATTTCATAGACAAAGATGTTGCAAAACGACTGATCGATACACCCGAACTACGCAACGAACAGCAAAACCGCAACTGCATGTGCAAGGGCCCGGCTTGCGTGTGCTGCGTCGACTTTAACATGACCCTCGTGGACTTAGGAGGACCGGGTATGTATTTACTTGAAACCTAGAAATTATGACCATGATTAGGCAAAGGTACCAGTAGCTGTGAATATTTAAGGCTAATGAATCTGCTGCGCTGAATGGTAATGTTGATACGCTGAGCGAAGTAATTATGTGCTCTCTGGCCCCTGTTTGATCTTGGTAACAGGTGCGACAATTATAGAATATTACCTACTGTTACTAAAATTACAGGCTTCTGTTGGCTACGGTTCCCGCTTACTGTTGGACGGTATATGTGTTCGTTTGCCATTGCCACAAACATAATCAATACATTTTCCGAAGTTCGTGAAAATTATCTCAAGGTTTAGAAGAATTCAATTCAGGAATTGGATTGTAGGGAATACAATATATGTGATCTGATACTTCTTCAATTTGCTGACCAAGCGCGGGCTTAAACACACTTTGTTGTACCCGCACCTTTTTCATAATGCAATAGGGATGATGACTGTAGTATAAATAAATTAGTTCACATTATGCTCGAAGAAATTATTACTAAAATGTATATTGTTATACATATTTTTGTATATAACTTCTATTTAGTAAAAAGGTAATTTGGCGGTGTGCAAACGTGACGTCACTTTGGTGTATTTCATATAAAACTACCTTGACAGTACCTTACTAACTTGACAGTTCGAAAAATTATGTTTATTTGACTTGCCTGTCATCTAGCTTATTCTAGAACCTCATTATTAGGGTTAGGATTTTGGTGGCATTTATTGAACAGAGAACAGGAGAATCGTTGTTACAAATATTTTTAATTGAATAAATGATTAACTTATAGAATAGTAACGAATTTGTGTTCAGTTAGAGCTGGATTCATCAATGAATTGAAATTAAATGAAAATAAATAATATGAGTTTTATTTTTAAAATCTAGAAAAATATTAAATTTCAACAAAAATTGTTGGTAGGTATTTGAGAAAATCTACTGATTTCATTTTCAAGGTTGCAGTTCTTCCAAAGCCCCTAAATATAAAGTACTTAATCATGATATTAACTATGAAAAATGTTTAAAAAAAATTGAATCAGTTCGCCTGCGTAGCCTGATATTAAATGTGAAAATAATTAAAGCTTCAATGAATGAAACGACGGTTTTAGAGAGTTTAGGTTAATTTTTTTGATTAATTAATCATTCAATCAATCATAAAAAAATTAAACAACCACTCCACCGTACTCTGTTCACCTAATGCCACCAAAATTCCTAACTCTACTCATTATGTACCTAAATACTTACCTAACTACCCTTAAACAAAGAACAACTTTATAAAAAGTAATGTAATAAACAAAACTGTAGTGTATAATATTAATTTTTATCCTATCTAAAGGTGGAAGAGTTACCAGTCGATTAATTAACCGCTACATAAATTTAGTGGTTATTTATGAACGTAGCTTTCTCTAGTAAGTAGTTATCGTATTTTATTGCAGTAGCTTTCTCTTTTACTCCTGATTAGTGATATTTAAAGCTACTTACGGTTGCGTAAGTAAGTACTTTGATATTATTTTATAGTGATTATGTTCACCAGTAGGTATTTATTTATAGCTCCAGTAGGTATTTATTTAAGCTACAGTACCTATAGTTACGTTAACTGATTCATAGTAATTCACACTACAACTAACCAAAAGTGTTAAGCGGGTAGCTATTAAAACCGTTGGTTGTTGTATCACAGAAAATACTGCAACATGCTGATTTAAAATACATTTTTTGAAATATTTACAGGATATTTGGGAACCGTTTTATCTCCAGATTGTATTTAAATTTGCCTAGATAATATCATCCAATTCAATAACATACATTGAATAATGTCGATATATGTATTGGTTAAATTGGTTTTTAAAACACAATTTTAGAGCGCTTAAATTAATCACCAGAAATTAAAGAGCAAAAAGGGCTTTTATCGCGATTTTTTTTTAAATAGCTACTGAGTCAAAATCAGGAGAAAAGAATTAAAAGTATCCTGTAAATATTTTAAAAATATATTGAATACTTATAGTATCATATGAAAACCTACGGTTTTACCAGTAAAGGGTAATATACCTATCCTATATTTTATTCAAACTCAAAATGAGAAGCCCTACGTGATCTTTTTTTCTGATTTTAAAACCAGAATTTATTTTCCATACATATTTTCATTAGCGTGGGTAGGCCCCCCACAAGGTGGACTGATGACCTGGTGAAGGTCGCAGGAGTCCGCTGGATGCGAGTGGCGCAGGACCGGTCATTGTGTCAATCGTTGGGAGAGGCCTATGTTCAGCAGTGGACGTCTTTCGGCTGATATGATGATGATGATGATGAAATATTTTCATGTACATAATTAACATATCGTATTTGAATTACAGGATGCGTCCACATGAAATACGTGTCTCCAGAGGAAGGGTTTTCGGTCAATGTTTCATATGGCAAGAACCTCATCCACAGCTCAAAAATCCAAGGTTAACAAGAAAACACTTTTAACTTTCTACTCTTGCTTCTTTTTGGATGGATTTTAATTTTAATTTTCAACGACTATTTCATACACCTTTTTCATTTTATTTTCAGGAGCCAACCCTGCTCCGATTTGCTTGGAAGTATTTGGTAAATTCGCCCAGGTCTGCGCGAAATTCAGTGACCTAGCGCCCACAGCCGACGGTCTGCGAGGCTGCTTGGAACTGGAACCCCGTCTTTTGGGAGAAACCCAGTTGGAGTTTCCCATTGGCTGCTTTAAATCTACCGCTGGAGGGATGGAGATGGAAGAACCGCCAGCTGAGACCGAAGAGTAAGTATTTAGGGCTTTCTGAAGGATGATAAACAGAACCCTACACTATACAGGGTGGAAATAACGAATGCCACATGGATGGCTACTACCTTAAATATTGTAAATAGCACATTTTGTGTAAAGGAGACTGTTTTTAAACGGTTTTTATTAACTTCACCGCGTATCAACTGTCGTCGATGCTTCAAATCTTGTGATGGATTTTTCGACTACTTCTACTGCATCGAAATCAATAAAATTTGGAACTCTTATCAAGTTCCCATGACAATGCAATATTATAATATTTGTATCCTTGTATCCTCAAAGCCTGATGCTGCAGACATACTGCTTACCTTAACCGAGAGTGTTAGACACGTGAAAATGAAAGTATAGCATGTTTGGCATAATCAAATACTAACAGCCTGATCTTGACTTCCAACTCCTCCCTCCTGATGCTGCAGTACTGCCCACAATAACCGCAAGGTTTATCTTTTATCGATATTTTGATTTTAAAGAAGTTCTTTAGATACTAAGTAGAAACATGCATTAAATTCGCATGTTTCTACATAATATCTAACGTCCAACTCCTCGTCTGATACTCCAGTGTTACTGCCTGCCACAACCGCTAGGTTTAGTGATACATATGTAGATTTTGAAGTACTGCTTTAGATATTTGGTAGAAACATACGGATTTCATTATCATCATCATCATCATATCAGCCTAAAGACTTTCACTGGTGTATATAGGACTCCCCCAAAGATTGCCACAAGATGAGTAAAAACATATTCATTGAATAGACTGACAGCGTGTGTGGATCGCGTAGGGCGAGCCGTCGGGCCTGCGGCCCTCCAGCTGATAGAGTGACATTGTGAGTGGGTCGGGTAGGGTGAGCCGTCGGGCCTGCGGCCCTCCAGCTGATAGAGTGACAGCGTGCTGATAGAGTGACAGCGTGAGTAGATCGCGTAGGGCGAGCCGTCGGGCCTGCGGCCCTACAGCTGATAGAGTGACAGCGTGAGTGGATCGCGTAGGGCGAGCCATCGGGCCTGCGGCCCTCCAGCTGATAGAGTGACAGCGTGAGTGGATGGCGTAGGGCGAGCCGTCGGGCCTGCGGCCCTCCAGCTGATAGAGTGACAGCGTGAGTAGATCGCGTAGGGCGAGCCGTCGGGCCTGCGGCCCTCCAGCTGATAGAGTGACAGCGTGAGTGGATCGCGTAGGGCGAGCCATCGGGCCTGCGGCCCTCCAGCTGATAGAGTGACAGCGTGAGTGGATGGTGTAGGGCGAGCCGTCGGGCCTGCGGCCCTCCAGCTGATAAAATGACAGCGTGAGTGGATTGCGTAGGGCGAGCCGTCGGGCCTGCGGCCCTCCAGCTGATAGAGTGACAGCGTGAGTGGATCGCGTAGGGCGAGCCGTCGGGCCTGCGGCCTTCCAGCTGATAGAGTACAAGCGTGAGTGGATAGCGTAGGGCGAGCCGTCGGGCCTGCGGCCCTCCAGCTGATAAAATGACAGCGTGAATGGATCGCCTAGGGCCCTCCGGTTGATAGACTGACAGCGCAGGTGGTTTGCGTAGGACGTGCACTCGGACCTGCGGTCCTTCAGTTGATAGACAGAGTGTGCGAGTCCCTCCGGTTCACGTAGTACATGCCATAGTGCCGTCGTGCCTATGGCCCTCCGGTTGATAGACTGCATGGATTGACCCTTTGGGCCCTCGGTTCGCGTCGGCCTTTCCGTCAGACCTGCGGTCCTCCGGTTGGTCGACTGAAAGTATGAGTTTGTATTTTATAGTCTCAAAATTAGACTTGTATGAATGTGTGTGCAATATAAAAATTTAAACTTGATTTTCTCAATAGACCAAATTGATTGATATATTCCTTATTGTCAGTGGCCTATTTCACCATAATTACAAGTCTGACAATTGTAAAATATCACTGTTACTGACGCCACAGGCCTCCGTAGGCTACGACTATCGCTTACTATCGGACGGTCTATGTGCTTCTTTACCACCAACATAAAATTATTACTAATAACGTTATTATATCGCCAATAAACTACTTTTTATTTTCCGAAACCCGTGACAATTGTCGCAAGGTTTAGTACAATTTTCATTAAATCTTGACATGAGGTTCGGCTTATGTCGGAATTTCGCTACAATTGTCGAGTTTTTTGTGACAATTGTAATTTAAAAAAGTAATTATTTACTGCTGATTTATTAAAGTTTCTGCACTTCATTTTATGTTGGTGGCAAACAAACGCACGGCTCTTCCGATGGTAAACGGTAGCTGTAGGCTATAGACGCCCCGATTGGAGAAACAGTAAATTTACAATTGTAGCACTTGTCAATGTGGTGAAATAGGGGCCTGATCTCCGTTATCTAAGGTATTGTATGAATAACACGTCCGTTTGAGACACTTCGAGCATTCAAGCTGACATTTTTTTAGTGTCGGATTTCTAAAAATATCTATTCGGCAGGGATTCCCCTCTCGTTACACATAAAATAATGTCCATTACGTTTACATATGTGTCGTCATTAAAGCGCGAGAATTAAACGCTAGCATGCATAATTGTATTACATAATTACAAACAACATCTTTGATCTAGAATAAGTAGGTATCGGAAATTAACTTAACAATTGCACTAAAAACTTGAAAATAAAATAAGTAAAAAAAGTTTTAAGTTAAACGGTTTTATTGCACCAAAAACTAGAAAATAAAAATTAGTTGTAACTAACCGTAGATGCTACTTTCTGTAAATTACTCACGTGAAACTATTGTCACTGTAGTCTTCCCAAGTCGGATGCTGAAAGCCACGTTTAGCCTCTATGTCAGTGGATTAAGCGTTACCTAATCGGAAACTTTTACCAAACTAAAATAAAAACGTGGGGCGTTATTATGAAGAATTAAACAAGTTCAAAATATGTAATTGTAGCTTTAATTTTGCAATTCATCAATCATCCATCTGTTCCAACACTTCTACAGAGGTAAATAACTATTATTACACTATTGCTATCTTGATTTCTAAGTGTGTTCTTGAATAACTATAGTGACTTAATCACAATTGCGTACGCCCCACGTTTTTATTTCAGTTTGGTAAAAGTTTCCGATTAACGCTTAATCCACTGACATAAAGGCTAAACGTGGCTTTCAGCATCCGACTTGGGAAGACTACAGTGACAATAGTTTCACGTGAGTAATCTACAGAAAGTAGCATCTACGGTTAGTTACAACTAATTTTTATTTTCTAGTTTTTGGTGCAATAAAAACCGTTAAACTTAAAACTTTTTTTACTTATTTTATTAAAGACAACAAATTCTGCATTTAAGAATTTATGAAAAATAGCTTGCCTCAGTCAATGGTACCTATTTTCCCTTTAACATTTCACTAAAAATCTCTGAATACGTTCGATTACAGAAGCTATTTGAGATATTAAGGTAATGACACTAATGACGTGTGCGAAGCAACACGATTTAAAACGATCATTCATTATACCGCGAGTGAAATACTATTTTAATTACGTGATACGATCGCAAAAATACATATATTATGTTAGGATTTTTCGCTAATTGTAGGCGCTGTTTACTTTCGATAATAGTGATTAACAACTATGTTCTTTTTCAGCTAAGATGCGGTATCCGTTATTCGAATAAATTGATATATATCAAACTTTACTTTTCAGAACTACCGAAGCGAACACAGAAGAAAATTCCGAAGAAAACACTGGTTTCGACGCTGAAACGTTCCTGCTCGGCGTCTATCAGACCGCTGAACAAGGCGTCGCTTTTCTAAGCAGCATCCTCGACCTGCCCAACAAACTGAACGCTACCAGACCTGCCACTACAACCACAACTACCCAAAAACCTGAAGAAACAAGCCCAGCTGAGGTCTCTCAAAGGAGAGCTCCGAAAAACCTTAAACACCCCAACCAACTGTGATAACGAGACTTGACAAACGGTCAATCGTATTCTAGATATAAAATAAGATAAGCGTTCGGTCGTTTGATTACTCATAATTTTGCACATTGTCAATTCAGTCTTAATTTAATACTAAGTACAAAACAGCATTTTTAGTATTCGCTTTTCCAGCTTAAGGACGAACTTCGAAATTAAGCGTTTTCCTATTTATTATTATTGTTAAATATTAAGAGTCTTATAAATAAAAAATAATATACATATACATAATTTCGTTTTTAATCATTCATTTTAATATCGAAGATGTAATTTTTGAGTTACGTAATTTTTTACCCCAGAGAAAATGGAGGAGCTGCATTAGTTTCAAGCAGATATACGCCCGTAGATCTGAAAAGAAAAATAAATAAACAATTATTGACTCGATTTGTCAAGCCCGTCGTCATGTCACGTCGGGCTTTGGTCGCGGTTATTCCTTGATGAGGATCCTCTAAATGGATCAAAACATGTCGAGCAATTATCGACTTAAATTACGTGAGTAGCTCGTTTCGCGAAATATTTGAATATGTTTGAGTCTCACGTTAGTTATAATTCTAAAATTGATAACTTTTGACCAATAAGTGGACATCCTTTGTTTTTCCGACTAACAATGGCCCCAAGTATAAATGTACAGCCTATCCACTTTTTTAAGGTCCAATTCGGAATAGTATTTGACTGTATAGTAAACTTTGTGTTAAAAAGTAGACGGGTTGCACTTATAAATATTTTTTTATTGAATTTAAGTGTGAGGGAGAAGGAACTTTCCTCTTCCCTTACACCTGCGATTAAAGGGAAAAATAAGTCTTACCCAATCTTCGGCCTCAAGCCACCCATCTGCAGCCGGAGAGGCAAAACGCTGCATTGTTGCAAAACTGCGGCCAAGTAATTAAGGCACTGTCTTCCTGTGAAGCCACCACTGACAACGGACTCTGCGAAGTAGTAAATGGCTCTCTCGTGATCGCAGGCATGGGAGTTGCAGCCAGGCATGGACTCCCCGCCGTTGGGATAGAAGTCCACATCAGCTAAATTAGCCAAATAACCGTTTATGCCGCAGTTAGTGTGGATAACCTCGGTGTAGATCGCATCAGTTTCTTGGAAACGGTCGGGATGGTTTATCCAGCCAACTAGACTTGGATCTAAGCCTGAAAATAATATGAAAGTCTTATGTTTGTGCTTTAAAATCAATCAGTTTTGTTGTGAATTTAAAGTCAATTATAAATCTTCATATTCCACATTCAATCATAAGCTTACCAGTAATATAGGCTACATTTCCTTGTAAGTTCCTGCCTACGACGCCAGCTTGGTGTCCTCCCATGCCATGTCCTATAATGTGGTACTGTACTGGACTAGAGAAGGTCTCTTGGTTCAGCCAGTTGATGAAGGCGGCTACAGCGCGACCTGAGGTAACTGTGTTGTCCAGGGCGGAGGTAAGGAGGCCACTAGAACCGGCGCTCCAGTCAACGACAATTACGTTCACATCTTCGGCGGTTAAAAAGGCTGAAAGACAAATGATCGTTCATGAAGGTACTAGTAGTACATAAGAGAGGACTAACTTTTAAGCCAGACTACTCCACATATAGAGGATCCAAGAAACATTTTAACTGTTTTAAGTTGTTTGTCAAAAAAGTAAATGTATAATTTACCAGGCACAAGGTTGCTGACGAAAGAAGAGGCAACGCCGCCGTCCCTCCAGCCATGAATGAGCACAATAGTTCTCCGAGAGTTGCTGAAGCTCGAATGTTGAAGCAAGCCGGGGTTGTTGATCAGTAGGGGCTGACTTACTGAGGGGTTGGCCCTAAAATGATAGAAAAACATTCCCATGCCATCACAATTTCATAAATAGGTACGTATTTAAGTAGGTACGTGCCGAATGAAAATTCGCAATACCACACACCTAACCTGAATAAAACATCCCAAATTTGATTTGTACCACCGCCATCGGGTAAATTTTTAGGATTCCATAGTCAACTAGGAACCTTTATAGTTTTAAGTCAGTGAGTAAGTATAGGTTTAAGTCTGTTTGTCTGTCCTTCCGTAAGCAAACAATCTGTGACCGTTAGCACTAGAAAGCTGGAATTTAAGACTATACCCGCTGCCCTCTAAACCATGCCCACTCGAAAGAGACATCTTTATGGCTCCCATATAAGAGAGAGAGGGATATACTTACATTACATACTTTATTATCCTTAACTTATCTTCTTACAATTTTAAGTGGGCACACTTATTGTGGACGAACGGGAAACTATGTAACCCTAAACTTAGCGTGGCCTGACAAGCTCTTGGATGGTTATTTTTTAATATTATTAGTATTTCACAAGAACTTCATAGATTTTGTATAAAAAAAACCAACGGTCTAATGAACGTTGTATTTACCGGCTTGTTCTATTTTTAATCATATTGAAATATTAAAAATACATAAAATTTGGTAGCACATTGGTACGATGTTCTGATTCACAGAACACATCATTCAAAGATTACAATGAGGATTACATACAAAAAGATAATTGGCTATCGAAGTAAAGCCGGATAAACACGATTAAAATGCTGATTAGTTACGCACAAATTGTGCATTATGGATTATCAATAATTTCCTAACTAATAGATAAATACAATATGACAGTAACCAAAAAAACAAAATCTGACAACTAAATGAAAACAATTTTTTTATTATTTAAATATAGAAAAAGAACAACACGAAATTTAACCAATTTCGGGAACCAATCGGGGCGGTTTGGATGGCATTTAAAGGTTTTTTTTTAGGTTTAATTTTATTTCAGTTAATATTTCATATTACACTTTTTTAAGATTTAGTTTGTAGTTAATATTATCCTTAAGTAGTTATTGTTTTCTTTGAATACAATGTATGATTAATTAGTCATAAAATAAATTAAACGTAAGTACTTAGGTTTTACATTATTAAAAAACAATAAATACATTTCATCAAAACTAGTTCTTTACGTCTGCCTTTCCGGAACGGTC